>JAEQML010060756.1:0-26744 GCA_016904865.1 Pissodes strobi | reverse complement strand
CTGTAAGTATACTTCAAAGTGTATGTCACGTTTTCAGATACTGAGTTATTACTTTTTGCATCATGGGTTGCCAATTAAATCTTTATAGATCTTTAAAAGGGAAAAAGTAGTGAATTTCAGTTTGAGTATATATACAACTTTGCTACTTTCCATGTCTACTTTGCTAATTTCGGTTAAATATTTTTCCAATTTCAGCCAGAACGAATAGATCCTCAGGGTAACCCATCACAGTATGACATAAGATCTGATGTATGGTCACTTGGCATTTCTTTAATTGAATTGGCAACTGGAGACTTTCCTTATCCAAAGTGGGGTACTCCCTTTGAACAGCTTAAGCAGGTAGTTGCTGGGGATCCACCACGGTTGCCTTCTGATGGACAATTTTCTGCAGAGTTTGAAGACTTTATTTCTAAGTGTTTGCAAAAGAAATATACTGATAGGTGAGTTAAGTATGATAACGATTTGAGTGTGAATTAGAAAAATGTGCCTTAAAATTCTAGTAATTTTCTGCTTTTTTTGGGTGAAAACATGTATGTTTATCTCGATTTGATTGATGTGGTAGTAATGGTATTATTATATCAAAAAGTTATATTTTTTCTTTTAAATTTGCGAAGTTTGTGCCACCATTGCCCTGGCACAAGCTGTAATTCTATCTGAAGAATCTGGTAAATTTCCGTCCCATTTAAATAAGGTCACTGTGATTCCCCTATTGGAAGGAGGTAGATTCCTTTCACGATACCCCAATTTTCTTACTTGCCACATCCAAAATTGTATAAAGGGTGATGAAGAAGCGAATGCTCGATTTTCTGAGAGAGCATAAATTTTTTCTGCAGTTTGGTTATCAGTTTTTGAAATTATTAATAATACCACACCAGGTAAGAACCGATGCTCTTCCATGATATTTTAGGCTTCATACCTTTTTGGGTTTTCATGAACACAAAAATGCATTTATGTCGCTTATATATTCCTGCAGTAGTGAAAGTACCTTCATCGCCCCACAATTTTGTTTAAAATAAACAGTAAAACAGTTTTATGATCAAAGCAAACATGCTTTATTGTCTAAAGTATAAAGTTACTTATTGACAAAGCTGGTAAAAAAGAAAAATATATGTATAATAGGACTACAAGGCCTAATATTAATAAAAACATATAAATAAACAGTTCATAACATCAATTTCACAGTTATAAGAAGTGTCAATACTATAAAATATTATATTAAACCAAAATAAGTCAAACGTCATATGCAATGTATAAAGACAGATTACATAACACCAAATAATACTGAACAACATAACAAACAATATAAAAACTGCATAAAATCTCTCATCAAAAAATTCACTTGCATCATAATAGGCCCTCGCAATCAGCATAGACTTTACCCGCTTTCTAAATAGTCTAATATTCTCTATCTCCTTGATTACTTTTGGAAGGTGGTTAACGAGCTTTCTACTTTTAAAAATTATTGAATTCATTATTTGTGTTGAAGTGGGAATGGGCAAATGAACATTATGCACATTTCGACTCTTATAGTTATGTAGCGATTCCAGGCAATTTCCATGCTTTCTGTATATTAGGCAAACAGATTTTAAAATAAACAGAGACGGAAGCGTTAAAATTAGTGATGGGCATAACCGAATTATTTTGATAACGGAATTTTTTGTATTCAAATAATATTAATAGCCGAATGATTATTTGAATAATCATTCGAATAAATTCCGGTTAGCGATCGCAGCCGGTTAGGAAGGAGGTTCAATGTCATCGGCATCTTATTCGTAACTCGTAACTGCTGTAATTGTCTTATTGAGCATGGCTGAATAAATAAGTAAATAACAATAGAATACCAGCAAATATTTTATTACGCAATATTATTGAACAAAATATAATAAACAGCGTTTTTCAATCAAAAATACTCCAAAATATGATTCTTGGATGTGTTGATTACATGTAATGAACATAATTATTATTAAAAATCTACTTTGCAAAAAAGTATTTCTCTCTGGCGATGCATTTATAGTGCTATAATAATATTAATAATTAATAGTACATATTATTGTTATGATTATTCAACGGCAAAAGCTACCCGCAAAAGAAACTGATGATTCGTCAGTGAGTCAGCCTATATTGATATTAGGAATCGGGCGAGGAAATGGACAGTATTACGTATGATTCGAAATGAGGTTTTCGCTCTTTATATTTTTCGGATAGATTTCAGTATGTATTCTACTGAATAAAATATAGTTTCAAGTTTGTGAGAAGTGTGTATTTTTGTACATAATATTATATTGTTATAGTTATATTACGACTTATGTATTGCTCCTACATTCCAATATACATACCAATATATAACCAATATATAACCTAAAAACTAAACAAACATTAGGTGATAATTGGTGTTATGTATTGGAAAGCAGGCCGTATTCATTACGAAAAAGTGTATGAAAGAAATAAGAAATATGTGGGACCGCAACAAAAAATATCGGTCGGCCGGATCAAAAGCGACCGCCTTTTATTTTGATTCTTTGAAGATGTCAACAAATTGCTGTATTTGCACTTTTTAGGCGTTCAAGCGCCGACAATTGGATATTTTTTTTATGTTAGGTCCGCAATAAAAGTAAATTATGTAATCTTAACTTAATATTCGCTAGTTTTCAACCCCCAAGTTCGGCTTCCACATTCCACAATTCCACATCCTACCGGTACATTTGAAATTTTAAAACTCATCTTTTATTCGAGCTAAGACATCGAAACTTGCTAACTCATAACTAAATTAAAACCGCTCCTTGCTCGTTGATCGTCCGACGGATCGACGTGACGCGACAGCGAGGTTTGTTCCTTCGTGTTCGTATTCGTATCAGGTTCAGGTTATTTTTCATTCGAATACTTGTGGAATGAAAACCGAATAATACAGGTTATTTTAATAACCGGATAACAGGTTATTTTTCATTCGAATAAGCCCATCACTATAAAAATCTTTTTTCTACGAGCGTGTGCAAAGTGGCTACTTTGCGCACGCTACCCAGTGCGCGAAGTAGCACTTTCCCGCACGCTATGCGGGAAAATGTGCGGGAAAGTAAAATTCTCTAAAATCACCAGAGACAAGAAAATGATCATATATTTTTAGAAACTTTACACTTTTGGACTTTTTATGCAATATGAGAAACCGTTTTAAGTCATAATTATACTCGTTTCCCTAAAAGTTTCCGTAATTCGCGATATTGTAACTTAAACCAAAAGCCATATATTTTGAAATCCTCGGTATAGTAGTAAAAAATTATGTCAAGCAACAATACTTATAATATATTATATTATATGTATATTAATTATTATAATTATAATTGTCAGATTGACAGATTTTAAACAAATCTACGTGTAAAATGAAGTATCACAAAATTGACAGATAATTTTTATTTTATTTAAATACGGGTCATTATTATTATGTGCTTGTTTGGGCCGCGCTCGTAGAAAAAATATTGTTCCTAACACCTGCGCAAAGTGCCTATTCCGCACTCGACTGATTGACCGAACGGTCAACATCAGTCGCGTGCGGAAAAGTATCACTTTGCGCACTTGTTAGGAAAATAACTATTGTGACAAAAATAGTGGTTTTTCGAGTTAGCCTTGCATAAAAATCTAACTGCCCTTTTTTGCAATACAAAAAAGCTATCAAATAAATATTTGCTACAGCCTCCCCAAAACATAACCCATACTTTAAGTGTGACTCTACCAAAACAAAATAACAGTTTCGGGCCAAAATTCATAGCACTTGTTTTAGATACATTTCATGATAATTTATTTGCGTCACACCATTGCTTAATTATTGCTATATCACTGCTCACTATATTACTTAAATTATAAATATTATTATTATGCCATAATATTGTAGCATCATCCGCGAATAGAGTGAATTTTCCCGCAATGTTCAATGCAGCGATATCATTTATATAAATTAAAAATAGATTAGGTCCCAAAACTGAGCCTTGAGGCACACCAAATTCTATACTGCACTGAGCTGAAGGCAGACCATTAAATGTAACACACTGATGTCTACCTGATAAATAACTTCTAAACCAATCATGTGAAAGCCCCTTAAATCCATAAGCTTCAAGTTTCCACAGCAGTATTACGTTATCAACACAGTCAAACTCTTTAGATAAATCACAGAACACTGCTGCAGCAGACTCTCCACAATTCAGTCTTAAATACAGAATTTCCAGAATAGAAAAAATTTAATCCGAAGTTCCCTTAGAAGCCTGAAAATCAAATTGCTCACTCCTCAAAATATCCTGGTGATCCAAATATGACACAACCCGCTTTTTGCAAGCTTTTCTACTATTTTAGATAATGTAGGCAATAACGCTACTGGACGAAAGTTTGAGGGATATTCAGTGTCACCACCCTTAAATAAAGGTATTATCGTACCTAGCTGTCTTAAGAGCATCAGGAAATATCCCACTTTTAAAGCAGTCGCTTATTGATGATGCCAAAACTTCCAAGGCTTGTTGGGGTAATTTTAAAAACAACCTTACAGTGATTTCGTCCCATCCTGAGGCTTTGTTATTTTTTATTTGTTTAAAAAAATATATTTAAGCTCATTTACATCTGTGGGAGCAAAAAAGAATGATTCAGGTTTAGACTGATAATTAAAAAAAATATTCATGATCATTGTTGGAATTAATATGACTGGAGATATTTTTTGTTAAAGAACAATAAAACTCATTTAATTCATTTGATGTTAGCTCAGAAATAACAGTATTATTGATAAGTTGATTGCATGACTAACCAAAACTAACAAAAAGCAACTATAAGCACCAAAACGGGCTTAAACGTATCAGAACAGATTAAAAATATTAAAGTAAGTTAAAACTAACCCAAATTAACCGAATTTTTGGCGACTAACCAAAACTAACCAAAATCATTAAAATCTGTTACAACGTATCGGAACCGGTTCAAATGACTAAAATAAATTAAAACTAATTGAAGTTAACCGAAAGTTGGTTGAACGACTAACCAAAGCAAACCAGATGAAACTAAAAGCAACAAAAAGTGTTAAGACGTGTCGGAACAGATTAAAAATATGAAAGTAAGTTGAAACTAACCCAAATTAACCGAATTTTGACGACTAACTAAAATGAATCAAAAACATTTAAATTAAAACTAACTAAAACTAGCTGAAAGCTGATTGAATGAGTGGCAAAAACTTATCAAAAGTAACCAAAAGCACCAAAACAGGCTAAGACGTATCGGAATAGGTTACAAATATTAAAGTAAGTTAAAATTAATCAATACGAACCGAATTTTGGCGACTAACCAAAACTAACCAAAAACATTAAATTTGATTATAACGTATCGGTGTCGGTTCAAATGACTAAAATAAATTGGAACTAACTGAAACTAACCGAAAGTCGTTTGAACGACTAACCAAAAGATCTACAACGGGCTAAAATGAATCGGAACAAGGTAAAAATATTATAGTAACGTTAAGGCTGATTAAGTATTAATAGATTTTCCTATCTTCAAGTGGAAGGTCACTTTTTAGATCTTCATATCCGCACCTTCTTATTTTTATTTTATTTTTTTTAATTGATATTATTATTTGACTTAATTATTAATTATGATTAATTAATGTTAAAAATGCATGCCTTTAATTAAATATATTATAAAAGCTCGTGTTTGTATTTTTACTTTTTTAAACTCTGCTTCTTAAAAACTACTTGAATTACACAAATCCCATTTTTGCTTTTTATTCATCATTTTCAATGCCCCCCTCGATTGCATCTTTGTAAAGGACTGCAAAATTTTGTTTATTATTTATTGTTTGCTTTTTATTTTAAGTTTAATATATTTTGTGCAGTGTTTGTGTTGAATTATTTGATATAACAAAAATAAATCCGACCATTATTATAGCAGTCAATCTGTTTGTGATTATTTAAATATGCAGATCGTTAAACACCTGCCTATATTATTAATAGTCTCCAATAGGGCAATATATAAATAAAAAGATACAGGCCCGTCTAGACGGTTTTACCTAAAATACTGCACGGACTCCAATTAAATAACGCAAAACCTTTTCATCCTATATATCTCTATTGTAATAATAATAATTTTATTAGGTCTTATACAACTAGGTAGATATTTAGGTACAGAGTGATCTATAATGTCGCCCCCCTTTAACTTTTTTGTTTTAAGTGTCCCAAAAAAATTAAAAGTGTGGTTATGTAGGTACTGAAAAATACTTTTTTTCTGCGTATAAAAAATATTGGAAAAATGATCAGTATACAGGGAAAAACATAAAGTTAATTTTTTTTCAATGGAACACCCTATACCTATATGAATTTATTTTTCGATTCCTCGTAAAATTCTAAGCATATTTGATGTATGATGTTATACGTCTAGAGTTAGTAGTTTCACAGATATCAAGCGCTCGAAAGTAAGTGGTCCATACACCTATAAATCAAACGAACCGGACACAAACACTCTAATAAAAATCACAAAAGCAAGCAGGAAGGAAACTCCAATTTCAAAGAAGGAAAGCTTTGACAACTTCACATGCATACAGACAGGCAATAATTTCATCTATTCTGCCTATATATCACCAAACTGCTCTATGCAAGTTTTCGAAGAATTCTCCTAAACACACTTTTCCTTAACATTGGACAAAAACTAACAAAAAAATCAAATAGAGTCATATTGTGCGGTGACTTTAACTCAAAAAATGTGGCATGGGGAGGTACTAGAACCGACGCCAGAGGAAAACTGCTGCACACAACCATAATGTCTCACGGATTAATAATTCTAAACGACGAAAAACTCCCAACTGTCCCGAACAACTGGATCGTCATACATTGACCTAACTGTCGTTTCGGAAAATGTTTTTAAAGCAGGGATAACTTGGAGAGTACTAGAAGAAGAAAGCCTTAGTGACCATCGCTTCATACTTTTCGAGACTGGCAATAAAAAAAGAAAACAGACCTACATAAATTACGCTGACAGACATGCTAAGAAAAGGCTTTGAAGAACTAAAAAGAAACAATTCTGAACTGGACATAAAACAACAGAAGAAACTTTCTAAGAGAGACACAAGACGACAGAAACAGAGATATTCTACAATCTATATACAAATATGCCAGGGTGAACTAACAAAGGAAATATAAAAAAGCAAAAAAAAAAACAAATGGAAAGAACTCTGCAACAAACTAGAAGACGACGTATTCGGGCAAGCCTATTAAATAATAAAAGGACAAATGAAAAAAAAACCGCCTAAATCAGCACTATCCGAAGAAGAAAAAAAAAAGAAATCGTTAATAGACTTTTTGTTACCAATTCCCCAGAAAAAATCGCGAAACTAAATTGCGAAACCACGCCGCCTGCAGTTACAGATGCGGAACTGATGCACGCTGTAGGACGAATCAAACTAAGGAAATCACCAGGGCCGGACATGCTAAGATGCTTATATCGGAAAACGGGGACTTTTTCTATTCTTTATACACAAAGTGTATTAGAGCGAGCTATTTTCCTGACGAGTGGAAAAAGGCTAAACTAATTCTACTGGAAAAACCTAAAAAAAAACGAACACAACGAAAAAAATTACCGACCCATATGCCTTTTGGACATTCTGGGGAAAACACTTGAAACCATCTTAAACGAGAGACTCAAAACACAAATAGAAAGAAACGGTGGACTTAACCCAAATCAATTTGGATTTACAAAAGGAAAATCCACAATAGATCCTATCAAAAAAATTGTAAGGAAGGTCAACAGGGTCCCCAAGAAGATCGTGAGCCTCATCTGCATTGACGTAAAAAATGCGTTTGATACGGCTAAATGGGACATTATTGTTACAGCACTAAAAAACGTAGTATTGACAACTATCTGATCAGCATGATAATATCATACTTTGAGAACCGTAAAATACAATTATCCAGAGAAAATACAAGCGACGTAGGGGCGGGCGTCCCACAGGGATCCGTCTTAGGACCCACCCTCTGGAATATAATATATTCTCATAGAGATTATATGTTATGCTGATGATTTAGCAATATTAATCAGAGCGGCAACAGTGAAACAGACCATCGATGCAGGCAACAGGGCATTACATAGGATGAGTCAATGGATGGCCAGAAACGGACTAAGCGTTGCACCGGAAAAAACATCGGCAGTGGTATTCTCAAGGAGTTATGTACACCGAAGAGAAATCAGATTTAAGATGGACGGCTACGACATAGTTCCCCAGAAGACCCTGAAATATTTGGGAGTTACATTGGACTACTGAACGAGCTAATATATACAAGAGAAACAGGGCACAAAACCTATCAGAGCAAGCAAAATCAAAAATAGCTTTAGAAGAAAGAGAAAAAACATTGGAAAAATGGCAGAGAAACTCGTCAGCGGCAGCGGGACAACCAAACGAAAAAGCTAAATGGACAAGACAATTAATACCGGATATAAGGGTGTGGGTAAGCAGGAGATACGGACAGGTAGTTTACAGTACGACACAATTTCTAACAGGACATGACTGCTTTGGGAGCTAGCTATACAAATGCAAAAAAAGACAATCACCTGCTTGTATGTACGGAGATGCAGAAGTAGATGACGTCATGAAACATGCTGTTTCACTGCGAGAGATTTTCAAGAATGAGAACAAACACCGAAATCGAGACAAACACAAACCTAAGAAAATATATATAATATAATATAATATAACCTAATAGAGACGATGCTACAGAATAAACAAAATTGGTATTACATAACAAAAATGATGGAGAAGATGGTGGAGATAAAGGTGAGGGAAGAAAGAGAAGAACAAGAGTAAACAGAGAGAGATAACTACAGATCAAGATCAGATCAACAGCACTCTCACTCTGAGGAATATTTCCCAGGAAACAGTGAGGTGCAGGAGGGGGTGATGTTTAGTGGGTAGTGGAGATCTTAAACCAGCCGAGATTCTGAGTCCCACAGTACTTGGCGACAAGTCTACGTAAACGTATTTTATACCTCTGCAAAAAAAAAAGTTTCACATATAAACAGTTGAAAATTGGTACTTTGGCTACTTTTCACCTTGGTAGCAAGAAGATCATTAGAGATGGAGTAAAATGAATTTCACATTCCTATCTTAACTTTTCAAGAGCTATCTGACGGTACTAACTGGCAGGCGGTACAATGGGTACCAAATCTGGTACCTCGGTAGGTACCATCAGTTAGCACCATCAGATAGCTCTTGGAAAGTTAAGATAGGAATGTGGAATTCATTTTACTCCATCTTTAATGGTCTTCCTGCTACCAAGGTGAAAAGTAACCAAAGTACCGATTTTCAACTGTTGATAGCTGTGAAACTACTAAATCTAGAGGTATAACATCATACATAAAATATGCTTAGAATTTTACGAGGAATCGAAAAATAAATTCACATATAGGGTGTTCCATTGAAAAAAAATTAACTTTTTGTTTTTCCCTGTATACTGATAATTTTTCCAATATTTTTTATACGCAGAAAAAATAAGTGTTTTTCAGTACCTACATAACCATACTTTTAATTTTTTTGGGACACTTAAAATAAACAAGTTAAAGGGGAGCGACATTATAGGGGATCACCTTGTACCAAAGGTCATGCCACTATATTTAATTTCAGTTAATATATTTTTTTGCAAACCTAAGTTGAAGTAAGACGTTACCTACCTTTCTGAGCGTAAAAAAGACATATAAAAAATATTAAAAATTTTATTTTCTTTTTCTTTCAATTATTGTTCTTATTTCCAATAGCTTGTCTTTCTTCTTAAGATCTGTTTACTATATTGTTGATTTGTTTTAAATTTTCTGTAACTAGGCCTCGGCCTGTTGGAAATGTAAGGCTCTTTATTATTTATTTATTTGTAAGTAATTATTATATAAATATTATTATTAAAATATAAGTACATACTTAAATTATATTTTAATTTTGCATAACTACTAATCCAGATTTCAAGTAGATATAGGTACCTAGGTATTTATTAATATTCACCTTACTTATAGACTAGATATATATTTCAACAAATAACCTGGCCGAAATTTTTTATTAATTGCCGTAAAATAGTAAGATTTCTTTCAATATAAAATTGATAGATTCATTAGAATACATCCACTCTAAGAGCTTGAAGGTTAAAATAACTGAAAAAACATATTCAAAAAATACTTAATACGATACTGTTAACGCCTATTTAAAATAAAAGAAATATTTTAAATCCGTCCCGGACTTCTACCCGCAGTGCGAGAGAGATAGCTAGAGTCAAGTAAATTATACCAGATGAATGGTGCCGCCGCGGAGTCTCCCAGCTGTGTGTTATGGTAAGCTGTGGTTCAAGGTTCAATCTGTCAACCTCTTCTCTAAGGGACGCAATGAGGTCTTCTTTTTCTTCCAATTGGGCATTAATTTCTGACACTTCATTAGTGTTATTTCTAAGTTTTTTTCTTCCTCTTTTACTTTTTCCTCCAAATATTTATTTCTTTGCTTTACTTCCTCTAACAGCTTTTTGTCAATTTAATTTTTACTCTTATCCTTATCGTCGTTTTCTTTATTTGTGCTATTGGTCCTCATTTTTAAGCCATTTTTTAATTTCAATATATCTTTTCTATAATTTCTTGTTTTTTTGTGCTATTTCATCTTTTTCACTTTTTCAAGCTTGTGCTTCGTTTCTTGTAATTCCTTGCCTAAATTGGCAATTTTATCATGTTGTTCTTTTAATGTTTGTTGGGTAGTTTGTTCTGCTGTAAATACCTCATCCTCATATTTCTAATGTATTTCTCCTCATTCTTGAAACCGCCGCATTTTTCGCCTTTTCCAGTTCTTGAATTTGCAACTCAAGATGCGTTTTGCTTTCCTCGTGATTATCTTCAAAAAAAGTGATTAGTTCTTGCAATTTTTTATTTTCTGCTTGCAGTCTTTCCAATACTTCTTCATTGCATTGATTTCTAACTATGCAATGCATTTATTTCCGTACCCACGTTACTGTCCTCTCTTGACGAGCTTCTACAAAAAAAAAATTATATGCGTGTTTAGAAGGCGACGAGGGTCGTTATTCGCGCAAAAAAGCAGGACTGACGCGCCCCGATCTTTGTGTCCACTGCAGTAGACTTGGCTGCAGGAATTTACCTAAACTTCTTGTTGAAGAATAATGATATTGATAGTGAACAATTCGATTAGTGGAAATGATTGTAACATTAAAACTTTCTAACATTTATTTAATATAGTTAAATATTTACTTATTGAATATTAGAACTCTTTGTTTACCTACATATTTAAGTAAATAAGTATTTATTTTTTTATTTAAGTACAACTTGATTGATTAGGCCTATTAACTATGGATTCGACGTTAATAAAAAAAAAAACGCGCCGATTGTTATACCTATTCAAGCATAAGTTCAAATCCTTTTGCATTTACTAGGTAAACGTGTCGTGAAAATGAGCTTTGGCATAAGTGTGGTTAGAACTCACCTATTTTGGAGAATGGTACAGGTCAAAGAATAAAGAAGAGAAAGGAAGGAGCTTGTGCGCCGTTTGACACTTAATACGTGCGACGAACTCCTGACACATCGAGGAGGCTGCGGAGGAACCATAATATGACACATTCTGACGTTATGTTTTGGTGCTTCCTACGTTTTGATAGTATTTCTTGTGTTTAAAGTTATTTTTTGCGATTTACTTTGATTTGGAACATTGTTTATTTGTTTAGTAATATTATTGTAGATAATGCATTAGTTCATATAGTGTTTATATAGATATTAAGTGGTAAAAGTGTGTATTTGGGACTAAAGAAGCAAAGTAAACATGGTAACTTGTGCAGCTTGTGATCTTTCGAAAACTCCAACAAATTCAGAACTTGGAATAACATTTCATCACAAGTAGGTATTTTACCCCTTATTTTTCTGTTTTTTACCATTTAATAAAGCAAAATTATAAATTGTCTAATTGTCAACAAATAGGTGATAGATCTAATCATGAGCGTACCCGTAAAAAATATAGCATTAAAAATCAATTTTTGCAAGAATATTGGACAGTGCTAAAAGTAATACTTGTCTTTTATACTTGACATGTTAAAGTTTATTCTTCCAATAAAATGCTAAAATTAGTTATTTACGGGTACGCTCATAATTAGATATGTCACCTATTTGTTAACAATTAGACAATTTATAATTATTTTGCTTTATTAACTGGTAAAAACCAGAAAAATAAGGGGTAAAGTAGGTACCTACTTACCGATGAAATGATATTCCAAGTTCTGAATTTGTTGGAATTTTAGAAGGGCCTCAAGCTGCACAACTAACCATGTTTACTTTGCTTCTTTAATCCAAAATACACACCTTTACCACTAAATATCTAATTAAACACTATATGAATTAACGCAATATCTACAATAATATTACTAATGAAATAAACACTGTTCCAAATCAAAGTAAATCGCAAAAAATAGCTTTAAACACTAGAAATACCATCAAAACGTATGAAGCACCCAGACATAACGTCAGAATGAGTCATATAATATAATATACTATACTGTCATGCCTTATTTAAAATGCATCCAACCCCAAATTTTCAAAAATTCGTTTTCATTTTATTTACTCAGTCGTTTCAGTACTAAAAAAGCATTACTGGAAAGAAAAATCCCCAAAAAAATTGTAAATGACAGCAATTTACAGACAGTTTTACAAAATATCTTAAGGCCGACTAATTTATTGAAATTTTAGTGTTATTTTAAAGTCAAGCTATAGGATTTAACGGATAACATTTTTAACGTTGTGTTTGATACTTTTCTATTTCAAATATGAAAATTAAACTTCTGTATGTTCAGGTGCCTAAACTTATATGTTTACATTTGCATTTAGATACAAAAATTATCGAAAAAAAAAAAACCAGAAAGTTGCGTTTCTTTTTCGGATAAGTGCTGCTTTTTACATACCTCGTAACCATCATGTAATAATCATTCATGTAATTTAGAATAATAATAATTGTCAATTGGTGATGTTATTTATTTAAAACTTCACTTTACCTACTAGTATTAACCTAGAAAACAGGTATATTTTTCCAAAAAATTAATGGGAAAACATAGAGCATGTTATAGGGAAAACAAAATTTTTTCGCACACCACTTTTCCTTGGTATTTTCCCAAGATTTCTTTACATAGGTATTTAGCTAATAAAATGAAGTTTACACATCTGCAATTTATCCTAAGGAATTTAATTTTTATATTTCGAATATAACTAAAGTATCTAGCAAAGTTAACACATTTATATGATCCGCAAAAAACGCACGTATTTTTATATACATGTTGGCAATATTTATAAATTATAACTTTTTTTGAGATCATTGTACCAGTAAGTAATAAACAACAAAACTATATAAATACATATCATAAGTATTTATTTTTTTGTTGGGCAATCGTTTTAGGAGACGCCACTGGTAACCTGGGTCGCCATATGCAAGAACCAATCCGGTCTAATGTCAATATGCATTTTGCTCCTTCCTTCCTATTCTTTATTCATTGGTACAGGTTTACCAAAAACACCTGTATGCTGTACAACATCGAGAGTGCGTGAGTTTGTTTTGAGCTCCCATTTCTAGCCGTTTTACTGTCTTTTATATACCACTTTGAAAGTTGTGCTTAGTATCACTTCAATCAGCATACTCTCTAGTATTTGTCAGTGAAAAATCAGTGCATGAAATCATCGGGCTATAAATAATTACATAAATTCCTGCACTATTTCAGTGAGAATAAGTTAGTTTGGGTTAGTTTACATTTTCTTTTTGCATGGTATGGCATTTTTTGTGTCAGGGAATAAATACCTTTGCCTGCCTTGCTGATCTCACAGTGGTTATGCTACATTTTGGTATTGTACTAATTCTTGTACGATTTGGAGCCAACTATGTCGCAGCTAGACAGTTGTTGTTTTAAATGATCTGTTCCAATCCCAAAGAGATACACGGAATGTGATGGTTGTACACAGAGATTTCATTATGAATGCACGGGTCTAATAACCTCAGAGATTCGTGTTATTGAACTTAAAAACAAAAGTATCCTTAAGTGTATTTCTGCGAAACATGTCTTGAAGGCGTACGGATATTGCCCTTTTTACAGAAGAGGAAGGACTCATTTGAAGAAAAGATCAAATCCCTAGAAGGCAATCTAACTACTCAATTAAATAATGCTTTGTCCAACATTAATGAAACTCAGGTTAAATGGCATTGCACTAACAATGAACCCGATTATTTTAGTGGTTTAACTAATACCACTATAATGCATGAGATGTTTGAAAGGCAGAAACGAGCCGACAATATTATGGTTTTCAATATGAACATAGCAGTAGATATTCCGCCAGAAACACAAGTAACTTACGTATTGCCACAGGTAATGGGTAAGCAAATTTCGGTTTGTTCTATCCTTAAAATAGACAAATCTAATCGCAATGGGCACAAGACTACTAGGGCCACCTTATCGAGCCCGCAAGAAGTCCAGAGCATATTAAGATCTCGGAGAAAATTTGCAGACAACGGAAGGGTTTACGTTGAAGTAAACCTTACACCGCATCAACAAAGCGAGCTCCATATGGTGAAGGAAGAGTTGATGCGTCGCAGAGATGATGGAGAAAATAATCTCATACTGAAGTTCTCTAAAGGTGTGCCATCCGTCGGAACAAAAACTAAGTAGAACTTCCAGTTCTGATCTAACAATCTACTATCAGAATGTGAGGGGTCTTCGAGGCAAGACGAATTCTTTTTTCCTGGCGGTATGCTCTTCACTCCATGACGTGTTCGCCATTACGGAATCCTGGCTCCTGCCAGATATACAAGACTCGGAGCTGTTTCATGATTCTTACACCATATAACGGGTAGACCGGAAGGTAGATTTTGTGAGGGCATCAAGTGGTGGCGGCGTTCTGCTGGGCCTGTCAAACAAGTTGTGTTCACAGCGCTTGGACTTATCAGATGTAACCAGCATCACATCAGTAGGTTGTAAGTTCATTCAATGTTATACCATTTACGTACTTGTAATCTATATTCCACCTGCTGCCAGCGATACAGATGTAACCTTCTTTGAATCTTCATCTTTACTCGATATCTTACTTAATAAGCACATTATTATCCTAGGTCATTTTAACATTCCTACTTATGGCACTGCTTGTTGACCTGGGAGAAAACTTCAGAGTATATTGAATTTATGTGACTCGTTAAAGCTTAAACAATATAATAATATACCCAACTCCCTTAATCGCTTCTTGGATCTTGTATTTGCAAATTTTGACATAGACCTCTTGAAACACAACGTGCCCCTAGTTAGTGAAGATATATACCGCCCTGCACTTTTGGTCAATATTAGTGCTGGGAGCCGTCAAACCTCTAATCTTCCTATCTCTAGAGGTAATGGTCCAGAGTTTAATTTTAGGAAAGCAGATTTTACAAAGATGTATAGTTTATTGCAGGAGTGTGACTGGTCCCCGATATTAGAATGTTCTGGTGTGCCAGATGCTTGCTGTGCCCTTTATGATATGCTTCAAGGCATTTTCGTTTCGACTACATCCCTTAAGCAACAAAGGCGCCGACGTTTCCTCCCATGGTTTACCAAAGATTATTAAGAAGGAGAAAGCCTTTAAAGATTTTTTTTACTACTAACATGATAAATCACCATTATTTACTCCATTCCTCAAATGAGAAGTAACATTTCTCATCCTAGGTAAATAATAATATTAAAAAAAACCTAGGTCAACAATGAAACGGAAAAGGAAAATGTCAAAATGTCAAACTTGTTAGTTTGACAACTAGTTGTCATTTCGGATTATTTGAAAAATGAGTAGGAAATGATTAATTTCAAAATCTAATCAATTCAAATAATGATAAGGATTGTATCAGTGCTATTAGTAAAAAAAATATATACAGTATGACTCACTTTTCATGACTCCCCATAATATTCTTATTAATAATGCGATTTTGTCAAAATTTAGATGGAAAGAAGGTACTTTTTATGTATGGAGCTGTCAGGAGATTATTTGCGTTTTTTGGCGAGTAACCACGGTTAACAACAAGTAATACTGAAGTAAGTGCCAAGCGGGCACCCCACCACAAATTGTACTGTCTGCTTCTGTCTTCGCCAAAATACCGTAGTTAGATCTTGCATTGCTAGAAAAGAATATAGATATTTTGCATATTTATTTGAAAATGATCAGTTTGATCAGTGCAGAACGTTTACTCATATTTTTAATGACAGAATGGTGGCCTCTGGAGATAAGCAAACTAATAGTATTTTTTCGATGAATATGTTCAGGATACTTTATGCTGCCCAAATCCCATTTGGGGCACATTTGTGTAGGAATTCCGATGCGTATGAGGCTTCTATAGAAGAATTTCATGAACGTATAATTTACAAACTTGTTCAGAATGGAAAAACAAACATTTCACATGTTTAACGTTTCAAAATTAATCCGCCATGACTCCATCAAACCTCGAGTACCACACCTTGTCACGTATGTAAGTTGTAGTAAGCCGTAGTTAAAATGATGATGTAATAGTGACGTCACGAAACTTCCCCTCACTTACCACAATTAAATTATTCCTCGTGAAAACAAAGTAGTATCCTGTAGTATGCCGTGGTTAATTGTAGTTAGCTCGCGAAAAAACGCTTCTTGTTACGATATCTGTCAGTTAGACAACTGAACTTCCAGGCTACTTGGTATTTCGAACTATTTGAAAAATAAGTAGAAAATGACTAATATAAAAATCAAATCGAATCAAATATGGTAATATATCAGTGTTAGTAGTAAAAAAAATTCTATATATACCTCGGTTGGTTGAGAAGGCCATTATTAACCTCGCACATTATATCCTTCGGCGCTACGCGCCTCAGGATATAAAAGTGCTCGGTGAATAATGGCTTACTTCTCAACCTAGGTATATAATATACTATTAAGTCCCATCGCACTAACTTTTATTATTCCAGATATACCTTCTTACGTCGCACTATAAAGTCTCAAGTGGGCTCAGCCTACCGAGATCACATTAGTCGTGCTGAAGAGAGTATTCATTCTGATCCGTCAACTTTCTGGTCATTTATTCATAGCAAGAAGGGGACGTCACGGATTCGTGCATCTATGAGAGACTCCCTTGGTACATATGATGGCCCTTAAGAAATTGTGTTAGCCTTTGCCCGTTTTTTAAGGGTGTTTACAGGGACTCTCTCTATTCCTCCGCCTCTTCAAGTGGCTAATGTGGCATGTTATTCCGACTATGTTCACATTTGTCCCGCTATTACAACGGATGACATTATCAGTGCTAGTAAATCCCTGAAAAATAAAATCACTGCAGGTCCTGACGGGATCCCCAGTTTTGTCGTTAAGGATTGCGCGCAGGTATGATCTATACCACTGGGTCATAGATTTAATCTAATAACCCATACTGGCGCGTTTCCTGAGGTTTGGAAATCCGCAAGAGTATGTCCCGTGTTTAAAAAGGGTGATTCCAGTTTCATCGAAGACTACCGACCTGTCTCGACCCTATGCAATTTCCCCAAATTATTTGAAACCATCCTCTATCCTGATATTTTTTCGTTTTCGACTACCTGTCGACCAGCATGGATTTTTCGCAGGTAGTTCATGTGTCACTAATCTTTGTTGTTTTTCTCGGCAGGTAGGTGCAGCGATTAATAAAAGATGCCAACTGGATACCATCTACACTGATTTTAGTATGGCTTTCGACCAGATTGATCATCAAATATTGATAAACAAATTGGCTTATTTGTATGGATTTTCGGTGATTCTTATAAAATTGTTGGTTTCTTACCTATCAAACAGAAGACAATTTATTGAGATCGAGGGATTTAGGTCTTGTAAATTGACTCCAACTTCCGGTGTACCTCAAGGCTCTAACCTTGGACCGCTGCTCTTTCTTTTGTTTATCAATGACCTTTTAAATGTTATTAGTTGTTATAAGTTGGCCTATGCTGACGATTTGAAGATTTTCTGGAGAGTAGTTACCCTTGAAGACTGTTCTTTCCTGCAGCAGAAAATTAACTTGGTTGGTGAATGGTGCAAGTTGAACGGACCCAGTTTGAATGTGTCGAAGTGCATCGTTGTGTCATACTAGACAAATAAAAATCCCATATTGTTTGACTATCAAATAAATGATGTTTCCCTTGTAAAAAAATCGCAAATTTATGATCTGGGTATAATATTTGACAGGGGGCTCACCTTTGTACCGCATGTTAGGGGTGTTGCATCTAGAGCCTCAAAGATGTTGGGATTTGTTTTGAGAGGTTGTAGACTGTTTAATAGTTCCTCAGCGATTAAGACACTTTTTGCAGTTTTGTCAGATCGAAACTTGAGTATGGCTCATTTATTTGAAATCCCCACTATGTCTTCCATGAGAACACCCTGGAGACGGTTCAGAGACAATTTTTTAAGTATTTAGCTTACCGGGAAGATGGTGTCTATCCGGAGGGGCATATACTCTTGTCTCGATTTGGAGGAGTGCCCTTGGCTGAACGTCGAATGTTACATTCAATCAGTTTTCTATGGAAACTCACTAATTGACAGAACCCTTTCTTCTGGCACAACTATCTTTTCGCACACCCCATTTGCAAGCTAGATATAAGCCAAATTTTGCCCCCGACCAAGCTAGATCGAATATTATATTATGATGCATGATCCCATTTTCATAATGTCCAGAAATTTCGATCGCATCCCTAAGGAGTGTGACTTGAACAGTTGTAGTTTATTGCAGCTTCTACATATATGTAGAAATTCACCCGTGTTTTCTACTTAATTTGTTTTATTGTCTCTTGATGTTCTGTTCTGTATGCTGGCGGTGGGCTTGGAAGTTTTATATGGAATCTCGGGTCACAACCGAATGTTCATTGATATATATTTTGTGTCACTTTTAATCTCTAAGCCTTAAGATATTTTTATTATAATTTAATATTTAATGTTATTTTCGTATGACAATTTGTGTAGAATGTATAGTTAGTTGATACAATTATTGTTTAAATTTTAAGTCGAAGATAGTTGCAAATTATTTTTTTTTTCATTGTAAATTACTTCGATTTTTCTTTAATTGGGCATTAGCCTGTTGGAAATAAATTATTATTATTATTATTATTATTATTATTATTATTATTATATGCTATCTGCAATACTCTGTGCAGTGGTCAGATTTTGCGCTTGTGATACGGCGGCCTGGGTCAATACCTTGTTGTGGGAGGTATTGCCTGGGTTCGATTCCCGTTGGTGGCAAGCCTTTATATGATAAGTAAATCATCCAGATATAAAATTAAGATATTCAGCTAATTAATAATTCTTGGTTACACTTTTTTGAATTAAACTTGTTTTTCGTGACAATACGAAAATATCGGAAAGAAAAACTAAAAATGTAGCAAATTTTCGGCTATTTCAATTTGCTATTTGCATTTTTTGTCGTAAGATAACCATTTCGGATATAATTGGGGGAAACCGTATCATTTGTTTTTTTAAATCCCTCTAATTTTGTCATCGGCGGATGCTAATTCGCCTCCACTAATTAATTTGGTTATGTTTTAGATGGAACTACAGCCAGCTGCTCCAACACGAATTCCTAACTAAACACCGTGACCTGAATACAGATATTTCAAGCTTTATTGGAGAGATATTAGACTTGCCTGATACAAATCCCTGAGACTCATGCACAGTTTCTTAGTTTTTCAGTTTGTTGCTTTACCGCTAATATTTCTGAAGCATTTGTGAATATTCATTTAAATCATGGCAGGTATTGTAATTAATTGAATCGCGTAGTATAAGTGGTAAATTCATACATTTTGGACTGACTTTCAAGAATGTAGTATTCAGTTTGGCCAATCACTAAATGCTTAAAGTTATTGAGAACTATGTTTATTTTAGTTTTAAATTGTGCATTAGGCATTTCGGCAAATACTTGATTAGAAAATTAACAAAGCACTATCAGTAATGATCTTTTCTATTTTATTATCATTAATAAAACTAGGTCATTAGCAATCGACTAATTAACATATTGTTAACTTAATTATATCTTAATTATTTTCATTTCAGCAATACCTGACATGAGCAAATAAAAAGACGATTCCTAGTCTAAAATTAAGAGATGAGACCTAGTCTACTATTTAAAAGACTTCAATATGAGTGGTGTCTCCTTTATTTTATTTTTATAGAGTTTGTTAAAAATGTATTTTCTAGCATTTATCAACAGCACAGGTTAATTATTTTTGCAAAGAGGGCATACAAGCAAATTAACGTTTTCGTTTGGAAGTGTACTTTTTCCAATATAGTATTTGGTTTTTAAAGTTGTATAACACAAACTGTACAATTTTTTCGCAAAGTGAAGCTGCATCTTAATTCTAAATCAAATTAATAATCGAGATGCTAAAAACGCCACATAAACCCACCTAGATGCTTAGCAGACCTATCACTATTTGTAGATGATCGTCTTTATTCTGTGTACTTTTGGAATTGCCATATGGTTAAGCTCACTGACAATAGAGAATTTTGTCTTGAAATTAAGTCCTATTCACCACACATTGTACAATTGATATTTTTTCTGTGTGTTGTCACCTTAAGTTACGTGTGACATACTTAGCTCTTAAGTTTTAACATTTACTGGCAATGCTAAAGTCAAAAGGATTACCCAGTATGCTAATAAAATTGAGGAGGTGTCAAGTTAATGTTAAAAAGAATTCTTAATTTAATTTTTTAGTTGTTCTGTGTAAGTGGTTTTGTACACATATTGCATAGAAACAAGTAACTTTGGTGCTCATATCACAAGTTTTGAAGTAGATCGCTACATCCATTACATTTCCATATAATTACCTAACCGTGAATATCCACTTAATTTGTTCATTTCCAGGCTCAGCTTATTGAGTAATGAGATTTTCCTCCACATTCTCTTATGGAATAAGTTAACTCATAGATCACCGTCGTTCGAGCACCATATCACCCGCAATCTTCTTTAGTAGTCTTGGCAACGGCTATTTACATAGATTGCCCAAAAACAATATGTTGTTTCACTAACTGACATCGATATTTCTATCTTCTATTAATTGAGTAGAAATAAACTAAGGGGGTTCCTAAAATTTGTCAAATCAAGAATCATGATGATCCCGTGTAGTTCACTGAATAGAATAGAATATAATAGAATTTATTAGTCTTAAAAGTGCTCTTTTTAACATCGTCACAAAGAAAACTTGGACTAAGTTAAAATAACTTTTACTTACATTTAAACATATAATCGAAACACTTGACAGCAGTACACACTGTTATACGAGCTGTTGGAGTACATCACAATCCAAAAACTCCTCTATGCTGTAAAAGGACATGTTAATTAAAAATGACTATGGTGGTTTTTAATTTTTTAAAAGGTAGTTCCCCTACAGCCGAAGGCAGCCTATTAAAGATGGTTGGCACATAATGCAATGTTGCGTTCCAAGAAGCTCCTAGTCTGAGAAACTCCACTCGAATATCGCCATTTTGCCTTGTATGATATTGATGTTCTTTTGATAAACAAAAATTTAACGACCTTTCTTTGTATCACTTCCAACCTGGCAATCTTGTTAGCATATTATTGGTCCCAAGCATCACACACAGTCATATTCATGTTTACGAATTACCAGTGACCTGTATAAAGAAACAGCAGCATTCCTATCTTTAAAATATTTCCAATTTCTTAGGATAACTCTGAGTGTTTTTAGAGAGTTCGTGACCATGTTGTCAATATGGGCATTGAAATTTAGTTTGGAATGAAGGTGAACACCAAAATCGGAAAAAGATTTAGTCTTTTCTAATGGAGTATCGTGTAGACAATAATCATAATTTATTGTGTCTTACGTGTGAAAGGCACCATGGCACGCTT
This sequence comes from Pissodes strobi, assembly GCA_016904865.1. Lineage (NCBI taxonomy): Eukaryota > Metazoa > Arthropoda > Insecta > Coleoptera > Curculionidae > Pissodes > Pissodes strobi. The sequence continues at coordinate 4,882 of JAEQML010060756.1, read as the reverse complement.
ATTAATGTTAACAATCAAATGGAAATTTGTACCCCAACGCACGACTGCATTAAAGCCACTACAAGTCAATTGCATCGGCTTCACATTTACTTACTAAATATAATCAATCGTCTGCAAAAATAAGATCCTTAGTCAAATTAAGATTTGCTCCTATATCATTAATAACTCCTAGAAGAAGCCATAATGGACCAAGATTCTATCTCTGGCGAAATGGCCTGAAAATGGCTCATAGTGTTAAGATTTATAGCCTCTGAGCGATACATGAATTTTCTATTTTACAAATATGACGATATTAATAGTAACATATTCTAGTCCACTCATAAATTTTGAGGGGCTTTTATAATATCACCAGAAGCAACCCTATCAAAAGCCTTCTCTAAATCCTTAAAAATATCATCCACCTGATAACATTTGTTAAGTGCTTCATGTCCATGCTGTTAGTCAGACAGCTTTTATTTCGCATCACTCTGCATCGTTTCGCAAAGAATCGATTCAAAAATCTTAGAACGTGCTGGAACAATAGCATCCGATCTCTAATTCCGAGTATCATTCCTTTGGCTAGTTTTAAATATAGGTATCTTTTGCTCTCTTTCCATTTAGCAGGAAATAATCCTTTCATTAATCTGAGATTGAAAATATATTGCTTTTATAATATAAGTCGGTAAATTATCATGCGCTATCGATTAATTCACTTTCAATTTCTTAATTGCATCTCGGATTTCTCTCACTGAAATGTCCGAAAAACCAAAGATCCATAGAACTGGATTGAAAAATCTAGCAAATACATTAACAACATTTTGGCAGCCATTTATCTCCTCTTGTGTCCAAAAGTATATTTTCTGGAATGCCAAAGCTACTCGTGCTTTTTTAGTTTAAAAATAGTTTGACTTTAACTTTTTGGTATTTGTCTATATTCCTTATATTTGTACCTATACCAATTCTGGCCAGATTTGTTTATTCTTTTCCTGAAACCAGTTTCCTTTTTTAATGTTCTAAATTATTTTACAATTTTACCAAACTGGATATTTACGTTTAAGAGTGCTTGGCCCTTGGTGTACATACCTCAAAAATACTAACCTATCAATCGCTACGTCTTTATCTTGTTTGCATACATCCGACGGATCAGTGCCTCTCAATTTTGAACACAATGATTGATAATTATCCTTAAAATTATTATGGGATTCTGCTAAATATACACAAAAACAAAAAAACGGATTTCGGATGCTTTTTAATTTACAACGAAATAAACCAAATTGACATTTTGTTCTACTACTGAAAAGCAATGTTTCTTCTTCTTTTTTAAAAAAATGTGACGCCATGAGTTAACTAGCACAGCAGATCACAAAACAGAACTGACAATTAACATATATTTCCTCTAAAACAGGTCAAGAAATATTATTAGGAATATCAGACGACATACAGAGTGGTGGGTGAAAAATATTCTTCGGCAGAATAGGAACGTCATATCTTGTTACATTTATTGTAGAAATATTGGCCATAACTAGATCCAAAACTCTGTCTTGGCTCTTCCTAGCATTATTATACTAACAATAATTACTAAAACTCAAACACATTTTGATCAGACAGGCGATCAGTACAGGAAACATCTCCATTGACAAACTCTGGCCCATTGAAATCGTCCGCAATAATACATGCCTGGTCTTGCAGGTGCTTGTATGTGCTTCTAAATTGTATAGTAACTTGACCTATTTGGTTATTTGTTTTGATAGTAGATTGTACTTCAAAGTTATGACAAATTTCTTTAGTTGGCGACTGTACGGGTTTCTGATATAATATCGTTGTGAAAATTAATTACCTTTTTTATAGAAAATAAGTATAAAAATAAATCATTGGTACAAATATATACCTTTAGATAGAGGGTCTAAAACAAATATTTACCTAAATTGTACATACGTATTAATATTTATTGCAACATCACAATATTGTATATCTTTCTATGTTAACTTGGTTCTTACAATTTCTACTTAAAGCGAAATATTTCTCATTTTTAAAGTTCTAGTTCCTTTTAATATCGTGTTTTTCATTAAAAATGTCGCTGGAGGTATTTATTATTATATCAATATAGAGGTGTAAAGTGTTCTATATCTATCATATTTTAAAATATGACTATACATAGGATGAGATTTAATAGGTAGTAGTCACAATAAATTTTATTGAACAGGTGGTATTATAAGGCTTTCTATCTCTATATATATTAAGTGTTGTTCAATAAATGCAATATTTCTTTTTCGTGTAATTTACAGGATTTACATAGACTCGTTCACTCCATAGCTGTTAAAATATTCGTACAGGAATAAGAAAATAATCTCTTATAATAGAAACTTTACTTTCAGTCCTATGGTTCTGACCGATAAAATAGGAACCGTTTAATTGCGAAACTTTAACCTGTATATTGTATTGATTGCTAAATGATTCATAAACCATAAACACGATACAATGATATATACATGTTGTCCTTGATATTATTTGTTAAGGACAACATGTATTTGAATTTGTCTAGCTATTAAAATTATAAAAGGTTTTAATTTAAAGAAATGGAAATAGTTCATTCTTAAATAGTAATTTTTTATTATATAATGGACATGAGTTACTATATGGTTTTTTTGAACTGCATTGTTAGGTACAATATTTAATATATACACATAAATGAGCACCATCCCTAAATTTTTATTTAAATTAGCATTATATGGGTTATTTTGTGACTATTTTCTTCCCAATTTAAAATTCGTTTTAGCAAAAAATATTCCAAAGACTTGCAACTATAAAAAATAGCACCTCTAGTTAATTGAACTTAGTTATTTACCAGAACTATACCAGACATCGAAATTAAAGATTTTGAGAGACACCATTTATTTTCTGAATTGAATTACATATGTTTTAGAGTTTTTACAAACTCAGCAAATTATATCATCTATATGACTAGTATGCATTTCCTATTAAGATTTTGTGTACATTTTAAAAATAGATTTAAATTATTCTATGTCATAAGAATGTATGATTAATAATATTTAAATATGTTTTAATCTTATCATGTTAAGTTAGAAAAAATCGTGTTAGTTTAATTTTAGAAAGCTAATGATTTTAATTTCAAGTGTAATTGTTAATACAGAAGTGTGATAAAATAATAATTATTATAAGTGATTATGTTATGCGTTCTTTGACTTTTATTTTAAGGTGAAGCAAGCTATGATTTATTTATTCGGTAGCGACAAGATTGGTTGTCAAAATTATATAAAAGTTTTACTTCAACTTCGATTTTGCTGGGGTTTGTTAGAAGTGATGATGACGTGTGTGCTCCCCCTAAAATATGAGAACTGCACTTTGTAAATTCTAATCTTTCGTTATTCCGATTATTATTATTTTTTTACAAACCAGCCACCCAACTAATAACTGCGATTTCTATCGAATTTATCAGGTCTACAGGAAAAATGAAGATAGTGGGAATTTTAATAATTTGCAAATAATATTAGGTTCATATTTGGAATAAAAACTATATTTTTAGGACGTTTCGCCTGAACATGGCAGGCTTTATCAAAAAATTAGAAAGGTTTGTCCATTAATGTTATTATCGACAAAAATTGTTCCTAGAATTTTGTTCCTCAAAGCAACTCACCAAACATTTACTGTTTGATACACTTGACTACAACATTCTACCACCCAGTTAAGGTTAGTTATACTCCTAAACCTCGAAATTTGCGATGAAAAAATTCCGTCAGTGCTAAACGTCGCTTCGTCGAAAAACAAAATTTAAAACCCGAAATTCATAATACATCATTATCCCAGTGACAACAATCAAACGGTTTATCCATGCCCCAGAAAACAACGTGTAATAAATTTTGGTCCAAAAGGCTGGTATTTGGGTTTTTTCAAAACCGTTAGAAAAAATTTAGTTGAGTAACCTACATCATGGGATCATTGTATAAGACTTTTTTGGGTTCTCCTGTAACATGAAGCAATACATCAAGCTCATCTTCGTCAACGTTTTCAACATTGTCTTGGGCCACAACCGCTTGAAACTTAAAAACATTTGGTGAACAGGATTGGAATTTTTTCATAACCTTGCAGACGGTTACGTGACTTTTCCGACGAAGCGACGTTTACCACTAACGGAATTTTTTCATCGTAAAATTAGAAGTTTTGGACTACAATTAATCCTAACTGGATGGTAGAATGTCAGAGTTATGTGGATCAAAAACTAAATAAATGTTTGGTGTGGTGTTTTGGGGAGCAAACTTTTAAGATCAATTGTTTTCGATAATAACAATAATGGACAAATTTTTCTAAACTATTTGCAAAATGACTTTTCAAATATTAGAGAGTTGCCCCCGAATATAAGGCAAGATCTAATATTTCAGTTATATGGTGCCCCTAGTCATTTCACGGCAGCAGTAAGAGCCTGGCTTAATTTCCATCTTAGAGGAAAGTGGATTGGGGGGGTTCGGGGGTTCGAATGAAGATGGCATTTTTTCGGATTAGCCGCCGAGGTCCCCCGACCTCACACCGCTAGATGTCTTCCTTTGGGGACGAATTAAGGAAATTGTATTCAAAGATAGACCTCAAAATCTTATTCAAGTAAAAAACAGGATATGGCAAGCATGTGAAGAAATACCACCCGATCATATCAGCAATGCTGTTTGCCGGTTTAAAGAAAACCTTATCAAGTGCATTGAAAACAATGGTAGTTCTGCTGAATCCTAAAATTTGTTTCTCAGATATGTTGGTTAAAATAAATATTTTCCATAATGTTTTTTCTCTATTTTTCTGGCGCCCTGTATAATATATGTTTTTTTTTCAATGCCAGTCTTACTTTTATAACATGCAAAACTATTTATCAAGAATAACTTTTTCTCGTCAAATCAAA
>MU192885.1:3838-26753 GCA_016904865.1 Pissodes strobi | reverse complement strand
TTATTTTATATAATTTATGATACGCGACGTAACTTATTTCTTACTAACTAACACAAGTGCAATATTGTCCTTTTATAACCTATGTACTGCATTGTCAGCGTTGCTCCCACGTTTGTACTTACTGCTGACTATGCTTCGTAGAATTATTGGCATTTCAAGATCCTTTACACAAATAGTGCACTATGTAAAAATCGACCTCTCCTATTGGTCGATCCGTCTCGTATTACGATATGTCTGCGTGATGCAATCGATTTCTGTCAAGAGCTCTCGTGGTGTAGAGGTTTAGATCGTTGGGTCTCACCTAGAAAAGGCGGGTTCGAACCCCGTTGCTTTTTTTATATTTTTTTAAAGATTATGTTTCTAAACAGCTTTTTTTCTTGATTTTGGGTATGTCTTGGGTTAGCACCTGGCTAGTTTCCTTTTCTTTAGCCCCCGTAGCGAGCGAAGCGAGCGGAGGGCCTTGCGGATCAACCAATAGGAAAGGCCGATTTTTATATAGTGCACTATTTGTGTAAAGGATCATATAATGCGAATTATTGGGTCGAGTTGCTATTGCGTAACCTGATACACGTGTGACGGTCATACAGATCATATGAAGGTGGTTGAAATCGCATATAACAACATGGGTGTTCTTCTACGCCGACACTTGCACAGGATGTAGGCAGTAATTAAGATAACGATCAAGATTATCGTCGTTATGGTAAACCAGGACAGATGCTTATTGAGGAAGGGTTAGTTGATAATGTTGTCCAGTTCTTCTGAGTACTGATCTAGCTTATGTTGTGCAATATTGAGGTCATCTACATCGATTCTGTTGAGTTTCAAGGGTTTAATGTCTGGCATTACCGGTTTCTTTGGCAGATGTTCGCAGCATTTGAAGGGGATTTCGATGGGAAAACTCCTGTAGTTGATATTTTGGTAGACGTCAACTATTCGTTTAGCGTATACCCTAGTACTTCCTACGAACGCGTTGCAATCAGGTTGGAGTCGCAGGATGGTGTTAACCTGGACAATTTTCGTGGAGGTTTCTTTTCCATCACATTTGATAGTGATTGGCTGGATTGCTTCAAGAGTTGAGCTGCGCAGATAGAGTCGCTGTCGATTGGGTGTGGCAGGATCTCGGAACAGATCTTCTGGCTTTGCCCAAGAGGTTTACAATTTTCTAAGCTTTGTAGTGAAACGTATAGTATCGAATCATCATCTCGCGCAATGTATTTTCGAGTACTAGAAATGATATGACGAAAACCTGTTCGATTATCTGATATCGGAATTGGGTATAAGTGATACATCGTAAACGTCCTAACTTTTGAGATACAGGGTGGTAAAATTATCAGAAACAAATCTATTTCGTATAATAGCTGTCATACTGTAGTAGATATATTTATGATATTTGGTGCATGTCTTCCATGCATCAAGATGCATTTTCCGATGTACAGACAATTTTATATTTCTACCAGTGGCGTCCGTACGGGCTTTGCATTGAATACTTTTGGAGAAAAAAATGGTAAGCCACTGTTTTCTCTTAAAATAAAAAATGTTTTTCAAATTCGCATTTATTTCTAAGCAAATTTGATCTCTTGATTTTCTTTCGTCCGACGCATGGTTTTCGCATAAAAAAAATTAACATCGTTTTACTCCAGGGTCAAATCGCTAAAAATCTGATGCGGAAACTGTTGTGTGGAAATCTTCTTTTTTTCAAGCTATTGACTACGTTTTATATAAATTGTCAATTAATTTAGAAATAAGTAGCTGATTTTACTGTAGGAAAAAATAAAAAAAAACTTTCAAGTACCAATAATGATTACCACATTAGAATTTCATCGAGGATTTCAGCTTGCACAAACATGATTTTTATTTTTTTAAGCGAAAACCATGCGCGGCCGAAAGAGACGCTAGAGATTAAATTTGCACAGAAATAAATGATAATTTCTAAATTAATTTTCACTTTAAGAAAAAGCAGTGGCGTGCCATTTTTTTCTCCAAAAATATTCAATGCAATGCCCGTACGGACGCCACTGGTAGAAATAATCAAATTGTCTGTACATCAGAAAATGCATCCTGATGCATAGAAGACATGCACAAAATATCATAAAGATATCTACTATAGTATGACAGTTATTATATGAAATAGATTTTTTTTCTGATAAGTTTACCACCCTGTATCTCAAAAGTTAGGACGTTTAGGATATACGTTCATATGAAGTTTTTTCTTAAAATTGCCCCAGGAATACGTCATTCGCATATTTTAACGTACTTATGTTACACCCTGTATATATACAGGGTGTTTCAGAATTGAATACTAATCCTTAAGGGTAATAATCTTTGAGTGATTTTAAGAAAAAAATGTCATATGAGCATAGGTCCGCAACCGACGTATTTTTGAGATACAGGGTGTTGAAAATTAAAAGAAAAATCGGTTTTATCCCAATATTTCTCAAACCGCTTTAGATATTTCTTTACATTTTGCTAGGTGTTAAGTAGGCATCAAAATAAATTTTTTTAAGCAAAAGATTTTTTTCAACTACAATCAGTGGCGCCCCAGCTAACATGCCCTCTAATATTTTTACACGAAAAAATGAAACGCCACTGCTTTTTTTCAAAATAAAACTCATTTTTGCAAGCTCTTGTTATTTCTTAATAAGAAAGTCCTCTTGATTTTTTTCTGTCCGAAGAACAGTTTTCCCTTAAAAAAATAAAATGCATTTATCTGCACGGTCCTAATTCCCATATTTTGAATAATGCAAATCAAAGAAAAATATTCTAACAACGACGAAATTGAATTTTTAACGAAAAATAAAATTCATTAAATTAACTGCTGAAAATGTCCACCACCTGTAAATATATGCATGCTTCAGCCCTTCTTCTCATCGTCTCTCGTACTTTTCGAAAAATTTCGTCGCTAGAATATTTTTCTTTGATTATTACATTATTCAAAATTTAGGAATTAGGACCATGCATTTTATTTTTTTAATCGAAAACTGTTCGTTGGACAGTAAAAAGTCAAGAGGACATTCTTATTAAGAAATAATAAGAACTTGCAAAAATAAATTTTATTTTCAAAAAAGCAGTGGGGTTTCATTTCTTCGTTTAAAAATATTAGAGGGCATGTTAGCTGGGGCGCCACTGATTAAAGTTGAAAAAAGTCTTTTGCTTAGAAGAATATCTTTTTATACGTACTTAAAACCTAGCAAATTGCAAAGAAATATCTACAGCGGTTTGAGAAATATTGGGATAAAACCGATTTTTTTTTGAATTTTCAACACCCTGTATCTCAAAAAAAAGGAGATTGCGGACCTATGTTCATATGACATTTTTTTCTTAAAATCACTCAAACATTATCACCCTTAAGGATTAGCATTCAATTCTGAAACACCCTGTATATATACAGGGTGCTACATTTTCGTTTATTTGTATGGGTATCTCGAAAACCGTAAGAGATACGAGGTCGGTTAAATTGGGGCAAAGTTGCCCAATTTAAGGGTGATTGACAAGCCGTCGAGAAATTTAGAAAAATCCGTCTACTTCCGGAGATCTCCGTAAAAAGTCGAAAATCATTTATTTTATTTTAATTTTTTCCTGCCTTGGTTTGAAGAGATAAAGTAAAATAAATATCACATTCTTATTGCCACTTTTTCTCCTCTACAAGCTGGCGCTATCAAATTTTAAATCCGACGTTACGCTTTCGGGCCCCCTTCATCAACTTAATTTTTTTAAATACAGACCTGGATTTTTTCTAATTTTTAAAAAGCCTTTGGTCTCCTAAAACCAACGATGTATCACACTTGTCCGATAGTGGTAACAAATATTGTCATAAGTGAAATCGGGTCAGAAGAGATCGCCCCATCTCTGTCCAACACATTATCTCTTATGGAAAAAATCTAGATTTGTTGATTTATTGATAAGTGCGATACATCGTTGGTTTTAGGAGACCAAAGGCTTTTTAAAAAGTAGATAAAACTTCCAGGTCCAGTAACACTTATAACCAAAACATCCAGTTCACTGCCGAGGAAGAAAGTGACAACAGTGTTCCTTTCCTCGACATGAAAGTCATTCGATCTGACGACAACATATTGAGTACCATTTGGTACAGAAAACCGATGGCCTCAAACCGGTTTATAAGTTACACCTCATATCATCCTTTTAAAATGAAGGTAAACCTGATTTTGGGCGTGAAAAGTAGAGCGATAAAGCTTTCTCATCCAATACACAGAGATTCAGCTCTCAGATCTCTCAAGGCAATATTGCTGGAAAACTCTTACCCTGTCAAGGTTATCAACAAGTTTCTTTATGACACAAGCTATGCTGTTCCAGAAAATATTTTTTTACAACCCAGCCAACCCTTGACTTTGGCATCTCAATCTTTACGTCCTTCTGACAATGAAGTATTAAATACAGATAACAGTGTCAACAATACTATTAATCATTTCTCAGTTGTGCCTTATATTGAAAACCTCACTCCACAGCTTATAAACCTTTTCAAGACAACTGACGTCAAGTTTGCCAAGAGACAGGTAAAGAAATTTGTTTTTTTTTCGATTTGAATCGCTTCGAATCGATTTTGAATTTCTTGCTCAGGTCTAATAGCGACCCCAAGAACGTTACCTGCAAAGAGAAAAATTACAAGCAGTGTAATGAACGCCGATTTACCCTAAGCCTTTACTTACTGTATTTTTCGGCCTTTTCGTCAATCTCTGTTCATTAGCTGTAACCGGGTTCGCAGTACCAGTGTTTTGACACTCTAATTGCGACGTAAAATAGTTACCGTTATATTTGGGCAAACCCCCATGTTTCGCTACCTAATTAAAAACCACTTTCTGACTCGTACCGGTACTTAATTTCTATTCTCAGTTCTATTCACTATGTTTAAAATAATTAAATAAATGTAAACCACATCAATGATGTTTTAAATTGATAAAATAGTTGAAAGGGAGCATTTTAGTAGTGGCCTAATTTATTCGCTTAATTGTTAACACGACCTCGTATCTACGGGTCCATTACACGCAGTCTTTTCAACAAAATAAAAATAGTTCTCACCGGTAATACGATTAAATTACTGTGAATTTTGTTCCATGTATTAACTTTCCTAGAATAATATATGTTTTTCTGCAAGCAAGTTATTACTCTAGCCCGTCACGCATTTATGGGCTAATAAAGAAACTCAATTAGCCAGCTCTGTTTTCCGCAGTGATTTATTTTTTAGCAACAATTTCTAGAGCTTAGTTCATGAATACTTGCGGATTTAGATTCTAATTTTTCAAAGAAATAAAATACTGAGTAACGCTATTTGTTTAATGGTTTTTCTCATGTTAAAATTTAGCAAATAAAATTCCATTGTAAAGACAATTTATAGGGAGGTACTAGCGTTAATGGTTAAATGCTATAGGCATACAATTCTAGAGTACTTTCATAAACAATATTATCGAACAAAACAGGCATAACAACATTATGATTTTCTTAACATTCACTTACTGTCTGTCTAGTTCCTAATCTCGCAACCGAACCTGTCGTTGAAACCTTCTTCACCCCTGTTCACCACCTGCTGCGTCGATAGGTGACGAATTTCGCACAAAGCTTCTTTCCGCTAATTTCCGGCCGTTGACATGAATTTGATTTATTTATTTCGTTATTTCACGAGCCCTTAAACTGAAAGGCACTACTCTCGGTTTTTGGTCACAACTAAGACCATATTATCGATGACAAAATTATTAATTCAACTTTTAAACTTTTTAAATGAAATTCAGCATAGCGGCTCGCTACATCTGATATTTCTTATAACATTTTGAATTTGGCCATAGTGACCCACTGCAACTGGACTGGAGAATAAGACTTATTTTTCTTCGATATAATAATGATTTTATAGCAGAAAATTTTACGCGTTTTGTCCCCCAGAAAAATCCAGAATCTCCGGCCACCTAAGAACCGCGTGATATTTCGCAACTTTCGAGGCGTGTCGTTCTCCCCGAAATACCTGGAATTTTTGCCTGCAGCAATTAGAACATTGGTGATGACGCAAGACGCTTCTTTTCCGCCGACAACGTCTCTTCGCGTTTTAACTGGGTTTTTTCCACTCTGGACCAAAATGAGGTCATTCAATTGCTTTTCAAGGTAACGCTGCAAGGTTCACTCAGGTCCTCGACTTGGATGACGAAAATTCTGGCAACGTCTATTGACCAATGGAATTCTTTTTATCAAGATTTTCGGGGGAAACTGCATGAATGCCGAATTAAGTGGTGGAATAGTCCGCGCGCAAAACCGTGTCTAGTGAACTTGAATTTCCCATCGGTTTTTGGATTTATAGTCCAAGGGCAAATGACTTCCAATATTTATTTTTTTCATTTGAACGATGAAAATTTGACTAAAAGTTTTACATTTCTTCAGTTTAATCGGGTACCCTGGCCTGGACATCACAGCAGTTTGTAAAAAATTCGTTTCCAAAATTTCTGCCGGTAATACCCATGCATTTTACAAAGGTTGTAATATTAATTTAGAGTGATTTCTAAGTTGAGACATTACTATTAGCAGGTTATAGACCTTTAAACACCTTTACATTTTTTTCCAAGCAACTTTAATTTAAATTAAGTTAGAAACACTCCACATTTTGAATAATTTTGTGTGCGACCCTATTCTTTTGTTACTATCCGGGGGGTAACATGTTAAAGGAATTGTCACAACATACGAATCACCCTGTACAAAATGTAACGTTCAAAAATCAATTTTTTTGCCTTCGGCACTAATGATGTACTTATTAAGGATTTAGGTTAGTTTTGTTCGATGAGCTTTTTTAGAATTTCGATGCTGTTTCACTTGGCTTTTAACTTTAATCTTAACATAGGTACGTATTGTATAAAATCAAAACATTACTGGTTTTAATAAAGCGTTTTTCCAAAAATGCGATTGAGTTAGCCCCGTTTCACACGAGTCCGATATCGGATATCTGACGTCGGATATCCGGTTTATCCAGCACGTTTTCGGCGTCCGACTGTCCGACACACGTATGAAAGCTTTCATTTAATGTTACGTGCCTCGCGATCGGGTATCCGATACCGGATGATCTTATCCGGCATGTGTGAAAAGGCACTTACTCGGAAAATTCCCTTTCCGAATAAAAAAAACAAATGCAGTTTCATCATTTAAAATGTTTGCGCTTGATTTCCGCTACGATCGGTTTCCTCCGACCTAAGAAACCGCACCTTATCTCTACCAATATAAATCGATCCATGTTTACTAATTTGATGAATTCGTCCCAAGCGCTGTCAAATGAGTTGCCTAGATGCCTCGGCATGGTGGACGTTAAGCACAAGCGACAAGCGACGGCAATGGAATGAATTTCCTACCTCCTAGCCGGCCAAGTTTTAATAATTAAGATCGTCGCAACTCCGTAACCAGACGTTTCTGACCATGGGGTATCGTATATCAAGATACTCCTCTACAGAACCCCTACCTTTCCCTGAGGTTTTGCCCATTTGAATGTGGACACCCTGTATACAAAATATTTAATAAATATGATTCACAATTTGTGCTTGTAATTACTTATGGTACTTTGAGAAAAAAATTCTCTTAACATGAGTCTGCAAATGTCAGGTTTCTGAGATAAAGGGTGTGCGAGGTTTTTACAAAAATTGGTTTTTGATCAATATATCAAAAACTGTTTCGCCGATTTGTTTGAAGCATGGTATGTTTATTTATAGTAGTATGTGACGTATTTCTATGTGATCACATTTGACTTGATTATTTCAGTGGCGTTCGAGGAGGGTGCCAAAGAGCCTTATTTTGAGATCGGACCCTGCCTTCATTACTACTCTGCTTCTCTCCATCCAACTTTTTTAATGCAGAGGTCGAGAATCTGTGTATAGTTATGATATTTTTGGTTCAGATTTTATTAGTTATTAATATATTAAACATTACTTAATTTTGATTAAATTTTGATTTACTAATGACTAAACATATTTAACGGAACACCGGGCGATTCTCCAAAACACCATTTAGGAAATACTTGACAGCACTATGTAAATTTAATTAAGCACTATAGACATTATCAAAGAAAGTTCTACTGCGATAAGAAAACCCACCACATTTTAAATATTTGATCCCCGAATGGGGTCAGATTCTGAAAAACCTGGCCTCATCGACAGAAGGTCGCTTGAAATGCAACTGCGGCTGTTGCCAATTCGTGCTGGAAGATCGTCTGGGCGAAAAAGATAACCAACGCGGCATCGGCAGCTCTAGCGGCGCGCCCACCGACATCGACACTTGGCGTATTAGCATATTGCGAAATATCGGCAACGTGGCGCATGAATTGCTCGAATCGTCCGAGGGTTACCGCCAAAAATAAAATATTGTGAACGCATTGATGTCTCCAAATCGTTCACGCGCGCCCATAAGGATGAATCTTCTTATCGTAGCAGAATTTTCTTTGATATTATTTAAAATAAGGCAAGCTACTTATAAAAAAACTGTATTGCTTACTTATTCTTTAGAGACCAAATGTAACTTTTGACAAAGTTTCGCGGTAGGTATGTATAATTGTGACGTATATACTAAGTGCCTGTGTAATATAAGTATAGTATCAAATAACTGTGACAGACTATGTATGAATGCACGAACTTGTGACTGATTTTGTATCAGTGTTGATTAGTACTTCTCCTGTGTTGACCTGGGATTACTTTAAGTACTTCGTTTTATGGGTTGTGTAGAGAAAACTTGAATATACCTAAAAACCCTCTAAAATCAAGCACAATTCATCATAACGAAAATATCGATAAACGTCACAATTTGGTCTGCAGCTTGGAGCGCAATAATCATAGCATGGCAATGTGATGTGATCATTGAAATATTTTTTTATGAAATAGTGATTGCATGACAATAATAAGTTACTGTATAGCGTTCACCATGGTCGAATAGCAATATTTAATGAGGCAAATTTTAAGTATCCGAAATATATATTCAAAATAATGCCGCATGGATTTTCTTTTAGCGATATTTATTATTTTTTTGTTATTATTATTACTGTTAAAATTCACTAGTACTTTTAAGGAACATAAATAACTTGCATTGCAAAAAGTCTTGTTTTTAGGAAAACCCTTTTAAGAATAGAATATTTGAGGTATTTTCAAGAGATGCAAAGGGCGATTTAACATTTGAGGACTTTCTGGATATGTTGTCAGTGTTCAGTGAGGCTGCTCCAAGAGATATTAAAGTGTTTTATGCGTTCCGTATATATGGTAAGATTAAATTGGTAGTATGAACAACTTTTTATAATTTTGGACCAACAACATTTTGAGTTTTGTTAGACCACAGTCTCTTTTATTTGCTAGTCGGACCTTAGGTATTATTTTCGAATTTTCCCAAATTATCTGTTTGTTCAAAAATAATTATTTCAATTCGGCTATAACTGAACTATCAGATGTCTTACCATACTGTTATTATAGATTTTGACAATGACGACTTTGTTGGATCAGCTGACATTGACACAGCACTTACACTTCTAACCAAACAAGAACTATCTGTAGATGAGAGGCAGCAAATTACTGAAAAAGTGATGGAGGAATCAGATGTAGATGGAGATGGAAAGCTTTCATATATTGAATTTGATCACTGCATAACTAGAGCTCCAGAATTTCTATCAACGTTTCATATACGAATTTGAATCTATCAACAATTAGTTCAGAAAAAGGAAATATTAAGTTTGAATCATTTTCATATTTTATGACACAAACAACGAAAATCACATGGAGCGTATTTTTTCAAAGATGATTAGTTTCGCATGTAACATTACGTCATTAGCACCTTTGTAAATATGAAAAATTAATATAAAAATTATAAATAGTCAATGTAAGCATAATCATTTATATGAACCTCGTAAAATGTAAAATATGGCACTTGAAAATAGTTGGAAGTACTACCCAAACGAGAAGTTTTGACACACAAAAATAACACCAATGCAAGTCCGACAAAATGGGTTTAAATAACATATCATATTATAGCTTATAGTAGTAAATTAAAGCGTTTTGTATCTTATATCGCTAATCTGATACAAAGGTAACTTTCGTAGATGGCTCGATAGATAAGAGTATATAATTACATTACTGACGAAAAAAGATTTTTACTGAACTGTCATAGTAATTCTATGTATAACTGCAGGACCATGGATAATAATAAATTCAGCAGTTTAAATAAGACAGTCAATAGACAATAGATAATCTTAAAACTTATTAATAAAATCACGCGGGCACCAGGAACGGAAAATGATATAAAAGTAGTTTTAAAATATTCAGTTATGAGATAAATAATTTTAGCGATAACACACATTATAAAAAATACATATCTAGAAAATATGAAAGGAGAGAACGCAAGAAATAGATGCAAACAAAACCGTGATAAAAATAGGAAATGTGATCTCCGGACGGATTACATAAATTAAAAGAATCTTTTACAATTTGTAACAAAAAAAAACATCGCCCACATTTAAATGTAGGTAGATAATCATATGAGACTCTAATGATATTGAATTCTGTATGAAACTTAATTATTTTATATTTATTTATGTATTTCATTAAAAAAAAATAGCTCAGGTAAAGTAGATGCATAGATGTAGGTCCCATAAAGAAATGTTTAATTGTTACTCTTGCTATCAAAGGTGTTACGACCAAAAACAATAACATTGTTAAGTTTCAAGGTTTCGTTTTAATCAAAAAGAAAATATCAGTTTGACAACATTGTCGCTTTGTTGTCGTCTAGTTACCATGCCAAGTATGTGCTGGAAACGTCCAGAAAGGCGAAAAACATGCGCTCTGTTATTCATTTCGCGGCTACGGTATCCGTTACCCGAACCGCGAAACTAGAGAGTTACTTTAGTTTAGTTTTAAAATAAAATTACTTAAACAGAGAATTAGCCGCAATACCGAAACAGAATTTTGCACCCGCCTCGCGTTTCGCTAACCATGTTAGTGTCATCAGTTTTATTCATCTCCTGATGATGACGCGACAGTTCCAAACCCTAACATAGTTAAAATAAAATGTCAATAGAAATCAAATAGAGTGCTGTACAGGAATATTCACTATAAATGGACACCTCCCTTATCTTTTCAGAAAAAAATGTTAAGGACAAAAGTTGTAGGAAATAAGATGTAGTTTTTACTAAGTATATTTTCTTTTATACAGGCTGTCCCAAAAAACCGTGGCATAAAAAGTTTCATATTTTTAAATGGAACACCCTTAAGCTCTCTTCGGTGATTTCAAAAAAATATATATGCCTATTTATACCAGGTGGTTTGGAATTTATGAGCGTTCAAAGAATTAAAATGACAATATCAAGTTACGTATGATATACTTAAATAAACTGTGACAGTTACTTCACTGACATTTTAAAATATCTTTAGCCGGCAAGATAAACTTTTCTGAAGAAGAGAAACGTGATATATATGAAATATATATTAAAAATGGATACAACAGAACTCAAGCTAAAAAATAATATCAACGATTATTTGAAGGAAGGAGGATTCCAAGTTTAAGTACTTTTCCTCGAATATACCATAAAGTGTCTACTGAAACTACGTTTAAGAGAAAAAAAACGGGCATCAGGGGGGATAGAAAATCGTAATAATGAAGAGTTAGACATGCTTTTACAATTTGAAAGTAAATATTTTTATTAATTAACGCTGATATACTTATTTTCCTTCCCTGGTTTTATAGAACATCCTGAGAAATCAATAAACTGTGTTTGTCAAGCTTCTAATAAGAGCTATTCTAGGGTACAGAGAACCTTCAAATAATATAAATACCATCCGTATAAAGTTTTGCCGGTACAACTGTTAACAGAAGAAAATAAAGCCGCCCGTTTACATTTCTGTTTCGATATGATCGGTCGTTTGGATCAAGATGCACAGTTCTTTAATAAGATTATTTGGACAGACGAGTCGTCATTCTCGACATCTAATGTGTCAACAGAAGAAATGTCTACTACTGGGCTCCTGAAAATAGAAGAGCTTTTCGAAAAATAAAACATTCAGGCCGCCAGTCTGTTCATGTTTGGGCAGATATTCTAAATAATGCAGTAATTGG
Organism: Pissodes strobi; assembly: GCA_016904865.1. NCBI lineage: Eukaryota > Metazoa > Arthropoda > Insecta > Coleoptera > Curculionidae > Pissodes > Pissodes strobi. Next base: position 14,693 of record MU192885.1, on the reverse strand, counting down.
TCCAATATATTTTGATGGTAATATGAACGGAAACCGATATTTGGAGTTAATAAGCCTCTCTTGCGTGGAAAAAAACTGCAGCTTCAATTTCGGCTCATGGTAGGTTGCGAATTGCATTTCGAATCCTGTATTCCATGTCTTGCCTAGTTGTAGGTTGAGTTTGAAATACGTTGTCCTTTAACCGGCCCCATAAATAGCAATCTAAACAGGTTAAGTCTTGGGATCTGGGTAGCCATGGAAACAGACTTCCTCTCCAATCCATCGCTATTTAAATACTGCGTTTAGATGTTCTGGCACATTTGCAAGAACCAATTTTGCCGTATTTCCAGTGGCACATTTTCTAACAAAATCGGTACCTAATTGAGTGACCAAAAAATCTAGAAACACGTTACCATTTAGTGATGGATCGAAAAAATATGGTCCAATAATGTTGCGTCCTAGAATGCCCCACCACACATTAAGACTCCAACGTCCTTGATCTGGAACTTCGCGCAACCAATGAGAATTTTCCGCAGACCAATAATGCAAGTTTTGCGTATTGACTTTACCATCACTGTTGAAAGTTGCTTCATCCTTCCAAAGAATTTCAGATAAAAATTCTCTATTTTCATCGATCATGCCTAACATCCAGAAACAATAAGCCAACCTACGGTCAAAATCTTGTTCATTCAATGCCTGATATAAAACTAAATGATATGGGTGCAGTCTAAAAATAAAAAAATACATTGTGGGGCATTCAAAGGAATATATTTTCTAGCGTCATTAGAACTTATACCTATGATCCTTCAAAATATTTTGAACAGTATTACGTGATGTGCCCAAGGCGAGAAACAATGCTCTAGCACTGACATGGGAATTAAATTTAATATATGCCAAAACGTTAGCGATATTTTCCTCGGTTTTTCCATTTTTATGCCTTCGGAACATAGGCCGAAAGCTACCAGTGGTACGTAAACCCTGCACTAAGCGGGGAAAATTTCTCGCGTCACAAGAACGGCGATTTGGATATCGAGCCGCGGCTATTGTCGCAGTTTGAAGATATTTGAAATAAACAGCAATCATGTCAACAGCTTCACCATTTGTAAAAGGCATTTTTAAAACTTGACTTGTGCAACTAACATAAATTATACTACATCTAAATAAAATTTGACGTTTCTTTCCAATATTGTTATTAGGCATTTGTTTTATCTTTCATGGCCTTATACTTATTATATACCTACATACTCGTACCTATATTATAGTTAATATGCGCCTAAGCGTGAATTGTGCCTTTTTTTATTAAAAGCTACAATCTAAAATTCAAGCTGTTTATATTTTGTATGGTTTCTAGTTTTATGGCAGTCTAGTTACCCATAAAAACAACCAACAAACTTTGGAGGAAAATAAAATTATGGTAAAATTTTCTTTTGCCTATATTTTAGGTTAGGAACAAGATATCAAGGCGCGGTTTTCACCAGCTTGTTTGGGCATCATTTTGCTATTTTTTCATGAAAAAAAAAACTAGTACCAATAGATTAATATCGAAAAATGCCCTCTAGTGACGACATAGCAAATTACAATCACCACAAATATGGTAGGTTTTGTTGCCCAAGGAAAGGTCTTTTAAACGACACCAAGTCGGTTGAAATCTATTTAGCCATTTTGAAGTTACAGATGTTTGTTTACAAAAATATTTGAACACCCCCCACCAGTGTATTTTTGGAGATAGGGCAAAAAGTATTTAACAAAAAAAACTCGAATTTATCTCAGCTTGAAAATGCTTGTATTTTTTTGTTATCTTAATAAGGCAAAATTCCGAAAAACACCACATTTTTAAATTCAAGATGGCGGTTACGCCCCCTAGCGGCCAGCTGCGAAACCTGAAAATAATTTCCAGGATCTTTCTTTGGCTACTTTAGTTATAAATTTTTTTACCGCAACTCTCTACAATGAATAGCTTCCGAGATACAGTACCTTGCATGCTTATTTGGCCACCCTGTACATACAGGGTTTCTCGGTTGGCTCATACCACAAATTGTTCAATATTTTAATTTTTGGGAGGGAGTCATTCGCCATAAAAACTTTTGCTCGAACTGGAGAGACTGCCGTGCTTGTAATTAATATATTTTAGTTTGCTATTCGCTATGCGTGCGTTACACGACGCGACATCTGGTGGTACAAAATATGGCGAATTTCTTAGATACGACAAGTACGATTGTTGAGAATATCATAATAATAATAATAGCATTGTGACATTGATACGATTAAAAATTCGATTCATGAATTTTTACTGAAATTATACTTTAGAATGAATGAAGACGATTTAGAATAATTTATTTTTTCAACCTGGAAATTGATAAATAAAGTGAAATAATGTTATTAAATATATTTTTCGGGATTATTAGTGCTGTCCATTGCACTAATCATAAGAACCGGCTTCGAACCATAAGTTCTTGCAGACTTTAGTCTCACCTCCAGCTCCCAAGGTTAGCCATTTGACGACTGCCTTCTGGGTTCCATCCGCTCCTAAAGTTGGCCATACGACTGCTTTAGGTTCTAGTCCATTCCTTCCAAACCTGGTACCGGTTAGCCATTTGACGACTGCTAGGACCAGAGGTTTCATAACCTCCATAGTAAAGTCCTGACAAGAAGTTTGTCAGAGTGTTGAGAAAGACAAGTGTCTAAATAGTCAGTTAAAAAGTTTAGTGAAATCTTTTAGTGCTCTTAAATAACACCCAACTCTTAAGAAAAACTATAAATTATAAGACAGTAAACAAAGACCTATTAACAGTACCTCAAATCGAGAAAACATGCGCACCGTAGGAATAGGGTATAATGGAATCTCATTTTTTCTAACCAATAATTATTGTTAAAGTTTTATCGTTAATACATTGTTATTGTTATAAACTACACGTGCTTATTTTATCATCTCTTCTTACCCACGTAACGCGGTCCCGGTCTACCTCAGTTACCCCCCGGCACGCTAAACAAGGCGTGTCCTCACAAGTAGAACATCCAGGAAGGACGCATTGAGACCCCGTCATTATACTAATCGCGACGCGGCTCTTCTCTGAGAAGTTATTCTTTAAAAAACGCGCTATCCCCTAAGCTACTCGTGACAATATCACACAGGTTATGATACTTACTTTTGTTTTCTTGGGGCATCAATCCACTTTCTTTTTTGAGCTAATTTATGTCTAACATTTATGAAAACAGTAATATTTATACTCATAATTTTTCGTATTATTCGCACAATTTTTTAACAGCTTCTAAGATAACCCATTATATCAAAGTTTTAGATGTATTCCACGTGTATATTTGTATAGTAGCAAAATAAAGTTCCAAATTTCTCCGAGTCGCGCGCACGATCGTTCGTCATTTCTCCCACTACCCTGACGCACAGAGCGAATAGTGTTTAATTAGTTGTTGATTTATCTTATACATATGTAGATAGTGAATACTTTATTCATGTTTAACAAAGCAATAGCAAGATGATCAAAAACTGTTTCAGAGTAGATATATTTCCTTAGGAATTTAAATCTATTAAAATTTAGTACATTTATGTGGTCAATTCTAATATATTTAGCTTGTAATGTATCAAAAGTAAAAAAGCTGATTAGTTAAAAAAAGGAATCGCGTCATTTGTATAGTTCTCACGCATAAAGTGAAAGTCCTCCGACGCCGTTGTCGAGTTTTACAAACTAGTTTTCATCGTTGTGGTGGCGAGATGTACAAAAATCTTCCTAGACTTTATAGAAAATTGTGAAATAATTGTCACTATTTAATTAATAAGATTCTAATCTAAATTGATGTATGCGATAACTCTTTAAAAGCTGAGACAAGGAAGTGCAAATCCTTTTTTTTCATCTCTTAAAGTTTTCTCTCTTTACCTATCCAAATTGCTTAAAAGCTTGATGTTTATTTGTTTCTATTTCCTAAAATAATAACTTTACGAATAGGATATGACACATCAATTATGCTTAGAATTTTCGTGCATCCAAGACGCATATGAAAATGATTGAGTTATACTCGATAAAAAAAAACCCTTTTTAAATTCATATTTAACTAAAGACTATGAATCGTTTAATCTATTATTCATCACTTTAGGCATTAAATTTTAAATTAGTTTGGCAATTGAGCTACGTACAAACCTAGGAATCTATAGAGACAATTTAAAATAATTTTTAATTTAATCCAACAATATAAAATATTTAATGTTCTTGATCTCATCTTGACAAACCAAGGCAAGTGCATCAGGGCTGTTTTTTTTTCGAGGACTTGACCATTCTGGTGCACCGCCTTGAAGATTTGACTGGCTTTCTCGACGCGACCATATAAATCGGATTCAAGCATCTTTTACGCACAAGCTGTTCTTCTGTTATGTCGGTAAAGTTTAGAAAATGAGTTTTTCTTCATGCAGTGATCTCAATCTTCATAACCACCCTATTAAAAAGTGATCATCTTGTCAAATATTTATATTCCGGCAATTTTAACTGACAATAGAGACGCTTTAAGCCAAAAAGCCAAACATTTTAAACATATGGTAGAAGGTATTGTAAGAAATAACATTTCTAATCAATTATTGTTAAATCACCAAGTAAGTTGTCACGGGCGTAAATACACAAATACATTTAAGCTCGCCCTCGTACGGTTCGACCGCTCGAACAGCATTTTTCAACGTTCGATACAGTGTTTGGGTCGCTCGACCAATTTCAATTTTCGATGACTCGGATTTTGCACGTCAATGCACGTACGGGATTATTGATTTCTTACGTGTGGAACTCTGATTGGTTGGTTTACGATGCGCGACTGTCGGTCGGTCATCATTTTTCGTAATGGGGTTCTAGAGTTTAGCCTACGTTAATTTTGCGATTTTGGGTGGGGTTTTAACTTTTAGTCGACCTGTCGTGAAAGTCACCAATTTTGGTTTCGGCTGGAAATACTTTATTTTGATTTCACCTTTTGAGGGATTCTATAGCCGGGCCTTTATTTTCACTGGTAGTGTGTTATAGCCAACGCCATCTATCCTGTAACTTGCTAGGTTTATCGGAGATAGACGGTACTATACTATAGTAATTGTTGGCTACCACTTGACCTGTGTGTGTCAGGTGAACCTAGACAAATACATCAGAAAGTTTGTACCTTCTGTACTTCCGTTCTTTTTCACCTGCCGACCCATCCATAGACGCGTTTCGCCGTATTACGGCTCGTCAGTATGGCTATAGGGTCAGCAGATGAAAGAACGGTATATTTAGATGGCGCCGGCTACAACACACTACCAGTTTCAATTTTACTGGGCTTGTTTTAAGTCTCAAATACCGTTCTTTCATCTGCTGACCCTATAGCCATACTGACGAGCCGAAATACGGCGAAACGCGTCTATGGATGGGTCGGCAGGTGAAAAAGAACGGAAGTACAGAAGGTACAAACTTTCTGATGCATTTTTATTTTCACGTTTCCGACCATATCTGTATCTTACCTTTCGCTTAGTGTTGGTGTCTGAAACTGCCCTTTTGGGAGATTTAAATGTTGATTTCGACAGGTGAGTATTCTACGTTTTTTTTTGCATTTTCTTTTCTGTGAATGCCGCCATTTTGTAAAGCCATGTGGATGGGTTTTAATTCCACTTTAATCTCTCTTACAGGGGCCTGCTCGTCCACCCTTGCATTCTGATGATTCCGGCGTAAGCCACTGAGACCGTTTTACAGGCAATTTTCGAACGGGAGTGGCTCCGGTCATAACGAGCTGGATCCGCTCCATGCTCACCGGGCGGAGGGTCGACGCTAGGCTGGAAAATGAGGTGGTTAATTGGGATTAAGTCTTCACGGGGATGTCCTCAGAGGGGGTTTTGTCCCCCCTCCTATGGTGTCTAGTGGTGGACGAGATCCTACGCATCCTCAGAGTAGAGCATGGGGTCAATGTGCAGGCCTATGCAGACAACTTTGTGATTATGGCACAAGTTACTGAGGTGGAAATATTGCAGAGGCTTCTGGAGGAAGCACTGACAAGTTTCTCACAGTGGTGTAGAGATAACGAACTCAAAGCGAATCCCAACAACGTAGAGATGGTCATCTTTATCAAGAAAAGGTAGTTAGAGGTCTCTCCCAACATCACGTTGGAAGAGACCCCTCTTGCGGATAAGAAATGCGTCAAATATTTGGGTGTCTGGTTGGACTCCAAACGGACCTTTCAGGAACACATTCGGTTCAAGACCGCGGCGGCGCTCAGTGCCCTGTGAGCTGGCCGTAGGGTGCTAGGAGGGACCTGGCGACTTGGGCCGAAAACTATGTTAGGGATCTACAGGACGATGATCGCTCCGATGCTCATGCAGCGACTTGCATGTCTCTGCATCACCCGGGCTATGAGGACGGCGCCCACGTGGGCCCTGGAGGTGCTGGTGGGGTTGCCCCTGTTGGCGGACCAGGTAAGGCACGAGGCAGCCAGAGCAGCCATGAGATTGGCTGATGTAGGGATGTGGAGTGACAACGGCTCCTGCCGGGGCCATTGTGGTTTATGGCGGGGCCTGTCTGGGGACCTAGCCATTCTGGGTAAGCCAGGTGACGCGATGGTTCCTGAGATAGGCTTCTCGAGGGGTTGAACTTCCTCTTCTCTACGGCAACCTGGGATGAGCTAGTCTGGTTGACAGATGGGTCCAGAATGCGAATACTGTCCGGAGCTGGTGCGTACTGTGAGGCCCTGGGGCGGGAACTATCCGCCTCACTGGGCGAGCACACTATGGTATTCCAAGCGGAAATTTTTGCGATCATGATGAAGGTCTGGGAGTTGTTAAGGCTCAATGTCGGTGGCGGGAGGATTTTCTTCTGCTCTAACAGCAAGACCGCACTCATGGCGCGGAAGTCGGTCCGCACGCGCTCTTTGTTGTTAAGGGAGTGTAGAAGCTGGCTGATTGGATTTGCAAAGCTTAAAAAGGTTACGCTGATCTGGGTACCGAGACACTCGGTTGTACCGGGGAGCGAGGCCGCTGATGCCTTAGCCAGAGAAGGCTCCGCACCCATATACTTGGGGCCTGATCCCTGTGTGGGGATCGCCCAGAGTGTTCGCGAAAGAGCTTTGGAGGCCTGGATGGAGGGTCGTGCGGAGAACGTATGGCGGACGGCTCCGGGGAACGAGTGCAGGGCCCTGGTAGGATTCTACACAGGGCACTGTAGGCTTAGACGGCACCTGACCCTGCTGAGAATTGCAGAGGAGGGGGAGTGTAGATGGTGCATGGAGGACGACGAGACCCCATACCATCTACTTACGGAATGCCCCGCCTTCGCGTGGGCAAGATTCAGAATATTTGGCGTGACGTCGATCGAGCCAGACTCAGTGCGTCGTGTTAGTCTGAAGGAGATGCGGGCTTTGTTAAGGAGAACCGGCGTCCTGGAGGTTCTCTAATGCGGGCTGGGGGCACAACGGGCTCAGTTGGTGGCCTAAGTGCAAGGCCCGCTAGGGGCCACCCCTTCTGATACTGATACTGAATGTAGTAGTCTGTTCTTATACACCCTATCTTTTAAATGTCCCAACTAAAAAAAAGTCCATCGGTGTCATATCCATGGAGCATACTATCGATCCTCTTCATCCAATTCACCTTTCTGGAAGTATCTCGTCCAAAAATTGTCGAACTTCGTGTGCAAAATGGGGAGGGACCCCCCTCTTGCTGGAACCATATTTGATGGCTGTCAATGTTCAACTCTTGCATTTTAGGAACTACAGTTGTTCTGTAACTATTTTTGATTTGTTAAGTTTTCATCAATAAAAATGGTACTAAAATTGTATTGCCGAAAATCTCGTTGAGCTTCTGTGGATACTGTGTATGTAGTTCTTCTACCCAATGAAGATTAGTTCTACTCTAAGACCTACAATCGTCATCTCTGCTCACATGCCCATTTAAATAAAAGTATACATTAATTTATAAGGCATATTTGTCTCTTGCTTAGAATCCTGTTTAGTGAAGATCTATTTACTACAGTATTTTCCGGTAAATTTTGTTTCCGTTCGGTTCTAGACATTTTAGGATTCTCTTCTAACGATATTAAGCTATTCAACTTATTGCCATCTATAGTGGCTGTTTTAGGTAGTCCAGTTTTCGACATTGCCTTTGCATTTGCTGTTTGTTGGTATCATTTAATGGCTCGACAAACTGTAATCTTTTAATTTATTTTCTGGATGAATAACATTAAATAATTCGCAAACTTCTTGGTAACTTCTCATTTTATCACCATAACCACGACAGACAGGTAGTTGACAACAATAAGAAGAACTGTTCATTAGCTGTTTCCAAAGTCCACTTGATATTTTACACTTCATGGCTCTAACACAATTTTATTAGGGTCTTGTTAATACCGGTAAGTGTACTAATTTTCAGAATTCTAATTTAAATTTTGACCATAACAATAAGGTTTAATTTGTTTAAGTTAAAAAAATTTCACTTTATGGAATTATATTAAAAACCCCTATAAATGAATTGTCATCGTCCTATCGCAATGATTTCTCAAAATAACCTGCCGATAATTTTGAATGAAATGCTAATTTGTAATTTTACCAAAATGAAGCGAACTAAAATTTATAATTATAGGGTCATAGTAATTTCAAACCGACAAATCGAATGGGCCAAGAATGAATTGTAGCATTGCATTTAAAAAAAAATATAGGTTGAGAGCTTCATCGGAAAACTATAAAACTGGCAACGATGCAGATATTATTTTTAGATCCTGCACTTTTAAGAAACCTCGTATACCAAATGATATAGTGTTATGTAACGCCTTTATAGAGATATTTGACGTAGCGTTTTTTTAAATGAAAATGTAGTATTGCCAGCATTGCTTTTAAAAAAAATAAAGTGTGAAGCTTTATCGGAAAAAAACTATAAAACTGGCAACGTTGCAAATATTATTTCTAGATCCGGCATTATTAAAAGCAATACCCCATATGAAATTTAATAATGTTAGGTAAAACCGTTTCTGAAATATTTGACCTATCCACTTCAAGTGTCCCTGAGTGTGTATGTTAATTATTATTATTCTCAGTCTTTGTAATACTATTTTTAATTAATGAAAAGACATATTTCTGTAGACAAACTATTTGCTGCAGCAGCAGTTTTACCGCATTGCCCTAGTTATTTTATATATGACAGATGAAATAAGTGGTTCTTATCACGCACGATCTGCGTATAAATAAGAATAATTTCGAGTTAGATTACGTTGAGCCAGTTGAGTAACTAACTAAGAATAAGTAACTTCTTCAGCTGATTAGAATCAGTTAACTGTCACAAAACTTAGTTTGAGTAGCGTCTGCAATTTTTGAAGTTGATTTATGCACGTTGCTTTTTTGTCTTTTTTGTTATTAATTTTTGGTAATTGTGAATGATTTAAGTTATTTTTAGGAATGAAATAAAATTAGGGTAAGAAAAAATAAGTTTGTAGTAGATGATTATACAATCAATCTACAACAGATATATGAAAGGAAAATGCAATAGTTGATGTTCATTTTAAATTTAGTATTAAAAAGTATCTTTTTTCTTGAAAATATTTCTGCTTATCTTTACAGAAGGAGTAAAATTGCGTGGTATATTTTTAGATTGGCTTTTCAGATGTTTATGCAATAATGGGCCATCTGTAGATTTGGTTTAACGTACTCACCAAAAAATAACTCATAGCGGATATGAACAAAATCCGTCTTCTATTCGGGGTTCATCTATTCTCCATCCAGTTTTCATCGGGTTTAATTCATTTCCATACGGTTTTCATCCGGATTTTATCCGATTTCCAATTTTTTTTTTTAAATTTGGTTTCCATTCTGCTTTCTTCCGGTTTTCATTTGGTCCAGTTTTCATTCGGTCCCCAAAATAGTTAAATAAAATGAAAAAAAAAGCGAAATAGTCAAAATAAATTTAAGTGATAGAAAATCCAAATTAAGTGAAATAAAGCAAAATAAAATGAAATACTCAATAAAATTGAATAGAATAAAAATAAAGTGAAATATAGGCAAATAAAATGAAAACATAGTAAAATTTATTAAAAGTAAAGATAAATAAAATAAAATAATGCTATATAAATTTAAAATATTCCAGATTTTTCTTAAAGGTATCCATTTAAAATAAGTAGCAGGTTGAATTTTTTAAATATCTGTCATTTGGGAAAATCTGTTAGTCCAGGAGACAGTGATTTTTTTGGTATTTATTTTCCCAGTCGGTCTATATCTCTTAGTTTGTTCTATTGGTTCACTAATTAAGAATTTTTAAGTCCGGCAAATATTTTTCGATGGGTTCCAAAGATAAAAAATGCGTCGACTTATTTTCCTCGTTATAAATATTTTACATTTAATAAAGCAGATCATGAAAAAGCATTAATCTGATATCTGAAAAATTTTCAGAACTGCCAAATATAAGAAATTAAAAAAAAACAGTTTTTTACCTGCCAGACGCATTAGCAGCCATGCTTATAGATCAGACAGACTTATTTTATTTAACTTTAGTAGGTATAGCCTTACTGGTAAAGCCATATGAAAACCATTTTCATCAGTGGAAATAAAGTGCAGCGCATTTGTATCTTCTGACGCATTTTCCACCTCAACCCATCGAAAACTAACAGAACAATTCTATCGACTACTAAAACGGAGTTTAATCCACAATACCAAAACAGAATTATCACTCGACGCGCGTTCCGCTAACCATGTTAGCATCATCAGGAGATGAATAAAACTGATTAATTTTATCGATGTTTGCTAACTGGGAAAATAAGTACCAACAAAATTCACTGCCTCCTGGACTATTAATTTATTCTAGTCTCGATCAACATTTGCTCGGCCATCTTGTCATTTTTGAGATTTTTATTAGTAGAAATCCCATTCAAAGCGGTGTTGCAATTTTTGCTAG
>JAEQML010060753.1:0-26756 GCA_016904865.1 Pissodes strobi | reverse complement strand
CATGCGTTCGATCACCGTGCGATTGGACACATATATATATATATATATATTTGCCTCATCTTTATAAGCACCCAACTGAAGTGAAACTCCTGAAAGAGATATAAGGAATTGAGTTTTTGCCCCTGGTTTCGACAATTTTTTCCCTTTTTTCTTTAACTTTTTCGCCGAACACCGAGTTTCTCAAACTTTTTTTTATTAATTTGCTTCTTTATTTCGTTTTATAATATTCTTATTAACCTTCCGAACAACAGTTTTCGTCCAGGATCCTCATTTTACCCCGGCTACATATCCTGAAAATTTCAACACACAGCCGACGAGCATGCGTTCGATCACCGTGCGATTGGACAGGTTAAATATCGCACCAGAGAAGCCGATGTCGACCGAATCGATAACGTAAGCCGTAAGAAATGGAATTCAACCATTTCTGATTTCTTACTGATGATCTGTGAATGTCAACGTTACTCCCCATTTGTTTATATTTCTTACAGCTTATTGTTATTTCTTACTTTACGGAAACCAAAGAATATTCTACTACGATAAGAAGACCTATTCTTATGGGCGTACGTGAAACGGCTTGGAGACATCAATGCGCTCACAATATTTTACTTCGCGGCGGTTACCCTCGGACGATTCGTGCGCCACGTTGCCAGTATTACTTATATTAGTAGAGTGCTGCTTATTCATGTGTTTTGCCTTGTGTGGGTACGGAATGAAGGTTTTATTATATTCATTCAAAATCCCCAGGTAATAAAACATCAAAACGGGTAAAGAGCAGTATACCTAAAAATCCAGATTATTATATGAACGTATAGAATATTAATTTATGAATGTTTTCATATAAAATTCATCTACATTTTTGTACGAATTATATTTTTTTATCATTGCTTGAAATATGCTGAATACATTGGCCCTTACGGCAAAATAAATCTAAAAATTGAAATATCTTCGTTCGAACCTGGGCAAAATCTGATTGAAATATACTCATTTTTGTATTCATCTTGCATTCTCTCCGAAATGAAGGCTCAAATCAAAAAAAAAAATATTCTTGCAAAAAGTTTGCTCCAATTATCTAGAATACATAGGTGTAAGAATATATTTTTTCTTAAATGGTAATGGAAATAGAGAATTGAATGTAAAAAAGTAATTTTCTTCTGGCTGCAACGGCCCGCTTTCGCGCTGGTCGAGTACTCTCGCATCTCACTTTTTTCCATTGCTCCCTCTCTCTCACACCTATTGTATTTACGGGTTAGAATACTAATAATAACTAATTAAATTAAAAATATAAGATATTATATTTGAATAAAGTCAATGAAGACATTTTCGATTATATTGAAATTTATTTTTCCTATAATACGCTGCTAGGTAATAAAGAAGTAGAAAAAAAATCATATACTTAATGCAACTGCTATTAAAAAGGACTAGCTTTTACTCAGAATAGAAAAACTCAAAATGTAAAAAAAAATCTTTATAATAACAAAATATATTTATCTTCAGTGTCTGTATCTTCTTCAGGAATAGACACAATGACTTCAATATGGTCTCCCAGTAATTTTTTGCATGATCATATGCAACCTATTTAATTTCTTCTACATGTACAAGCTTTGCTTCCATATAATCTAACAAAAAAATATTTGATTAAGTTTTATTATGTACCTATTTAATCTAATAATAATTTACCTTTTTTACATCCACATGCAATAAATACGTTTACATCCGAAGGAATTTTCTCTTCCACATTTTACCCAAATTATTTAGAAATATATATTTTTAAAATGTTCCAGAAGTACAAGTACATCAGTGTCATTCGAGTCCACTATGCATCTCAAATACACCCAATGTTTAGCAGAGAGTATATGTGTTAAGCCATCAAATGTTTTAATCCTAATATATACTTTTTACGCGAAAGGACCTTAAAATATATTCTGCAGCTTGTGCCGTGTACGCCCTCCACCTCTGTCATTAATTAAACACCTACAGCAAATTTGTGACAAAAAAGGTGGCTTGACGTAAGGTAACAAAAATGTCATATAATATGCAACAAAATCCTAGTATCAGCTTCTTCGTGACTAGAGGATAGTAATTTGTTCTCGATTGGTTCGCAATTTTTTTCTTATCGCACTATAGTTGCGAACTTGAAATTCGTTTTATGAGCGTGCTCGTTCAGATAAAAAGTTCGTTACTATTTTTTTTTTAATTAAAACAGAGTGGATAAAGAAATTCCACTGTTGTGGAAGAGTAATATCAGATCTGTCAGTGATTATTTAATAGAGGTTTCTGGACCCCTTTTTAGACGAGGTGTGTTCTTAATTGAATTTTCTTCATAATGATCGGAAAACTATACCCCCTATAAAAAATAGTTTGGATTCGTGAGGTGGGTGAGAACCACATACGGCTGGAAATTTGAGGAGGCAGGTGTTATACAAGTATTATCCCCAATTTTGACAACACTTCCAGCACTTCCTTCCGTTCTAAAAGTACTTGTTTCACGTGGATGTAAAAAAGGTAAATTATTTTTAGACTTAATATGTACACAATTAAAATTAATAAAATATTTTTTATTAGATTGTGCAAGCAAAGCTTGTACATGCAGGAGACATGAAATAGGTTGCATAGGATCGATCCTCCAACTGCGTGGCACAGAGCATATGTAAAAACAAACTTACAATAAGAAAAATAAAATACTGGAAGGCAATACTGAAGTCATTGGGTCCATTCCTGAAGAAGATACGGATACTGACAATGAATAGTTTTGTTATTATAAGGATTTTTTTTTTACATTTTGAGTTTTTTTATACTGAACGAAAGCTATTCATCTTTTTAATAGCAATTACATCAAGTATATGATTATTTATAAAAACATAGTATTTTCTACTTCTTTACTACCTGGCAGCATATAGGAAAAATAAATCTCAATATACAACGCCATATTCGTATTCTTTACACTGACTTTATACAAGATAAAGTCACTGTAGGATTCTTAATACCGTAATGCATTAAAGCGTTTACTGTATTGTAGAATAGGCGAGAGAGAGGGAGCTATGGAGAAAAGTGAGATGCGAGGGTACTTGAGCAGCGCGAGATCGGACGGTCGCGGCTAGAAGAAAATTACTTTTTTTCTGTGACGGGAAAAACATTTGACATTTTATCTCTGTTGCCAGGTAACAAAATATCCCTTTTTATGAAATTATTTTTTTTTTTCTCCGATTGACAGCAAATATTCATTTTGCAGAAACATATCAATCAGCAAAGTATTACTTTTCCTGCCTTGGCAGCAAAGTAAGTACTTTCCTGCCTAGGCGGCAAAACGATTAGTCTCCATGGGACTAAAACGTTTGACATAAGTTGTCAAACTATAATTATTATGAACATATACATTTCCATAGCAACCAACCGTTCCAACAATTGCTATTTCTATCAAATTTTGTTTTAATTTATCACTACAGGAAAAATAAAAAGAATGTGGGAATTGTAATAATTTTCAAATATACAATATACATATATCACTATAAACAATCAGAGAAAAAATTATATGTTCAATTCGGCAGCAAAGTAGATTGACTGCCGCGACAGTCAATCTACTACTTTGCTGCCTAGTAAAACATATAACTATTTTCCCCGGGAAAAAAGTAACTACTTTTTTCACGGATATACATACATATATACACATAAATCAAATCACAGAATTAAATTGACAGATATTTGATTATTTTAAAGGTTTCTTTAGCAACGCAGGTCTATTGCCACTATAAGTACAACAGCCTACCAGTTTAAAATTCAAATATCACATCGATAATTTTCTCGCTTTAATATATTGTAGTAATATGTTTTTCCAATATTAAATCGTCGTGTTTCCCGTCACAGAAAAAAAAATAGTATATTCGGGAAAAATATTAGATTTTAGCTATCGGTTTTTCGTCAACACAACCTCGAGCTAAAATCTAATGCATTTTTCCATTGTATAATAAATAACTATTTTTACATTTAATTCTATTTTCCATTACCATTTGAGAAAACAAAATGCACCTATGTATTCTAGATACTTAGGGCAAACTTTTTGCAAGAATAAACATTTTTGATGTGAGCCTTCATTTCGGAGAGAATGCGAAGTGAATACAAAAATGAGTATATTTAAATCAGATTTTGCCCAGGTTCGAAGGGAGATATTTCAATTTTTTTATTTAGTTAGCCGTAAGGGTCTGCATATTTCAAGCAATGATAAAAAAATATAATTCGTACAAAAATGTAGATGAATTTTATATAAAAACATTCATAAAGTAATATTCTATACGTTCCTATAATAATCTGGATTTTTAGGTATACTGCCCTTTTGCCCGTTCTGATTTTTTATTACCATGGGATTTGGAATTAATATAATAAAACCTTTATTCTGTGAAAATTTCAGCTTGTAACCCTGAGGTGCCCACACAAGGCGAAATAAGATAAGTAGAACTCTACTATTTCCTTTTTCGCACAAACGATCTCCTGGCGCGAATTGGCAACAGCGAGATCGCCGCAGCCGTATTTCAAGCGACCTTGCGTCCATGTGGCCAGGCTTTTTAGAGTCTGGCCCCATTTCGGGGTTCAAATATTTAACGTGTGATGGGTTTTCTTAACGTAGTAGAATATTCTTTGCGGAAACTGTAAATCCAGCTTCAGCTCTATCTGCCGTATTTTCACAGTGAACAAGATCCTTTATGTAAACAGGAAATAATATTGGCCGTAACACAGAATCGTACGATACTCACTCACTGACTAGATGACGTGTTTCGCTCACAGTGAACAGACTGTGTAATGAGACGATATAGAAGATAAATTTTTCCAAGAGCCGATTGAACAGACACGCATTTGAAATAAAAGTTTACTCATCTGGAATTAATTTATAATGACAGAAAATAATTTGACCTTCCTAGACTCTTGGCAATATTATGCGATTCGAAATTATTTCTATCATACTAAAAATATCCAAAATAGGCCTTTTAGTCTATTTTAATAGCTTCAGGATTGAACGGCACTCTGGACAAAATAGGTTTCTGGACAACTGTTTTAGAGTGCGTTTATTTTGCAAAAGTGAGCAATAAGAATATGTGTAACGCCAGAGTTGAAGCAGACTGCAGACCACTTTAGAATGTGAGAGTTTACTACTGTGTTAGTGATTTTTTGTTTACTTGCTGTAACTGTCAACATCTGTTTTTTACGTTCGAACATTTATTTGTAATTTTGGTTTTTATCTGAAATTCTCATGTGTATTTTAGATTTTAACCTCAATGACGAGTGACGATTTGTATTTTAGTTTAGAATCCCTTCAACTGTATTCTAATCTGTAGATTTTATTGCATGTATTAAGTTGTCCGAGTTGTCCCAACAAATTAATTTGTGAGACTTGTTAAGTGCATGTATCTCGTAAAATATACCTTTTTGTTTATTGAATGAATTACTTTTTTTGGCAGACTTGTTTGTATGTGGAATTTAATGATTCATTGAATATCTGACATGGTACCTTTTGACCATTTAATTTCCTAACAGCACGTCAGTGAACTATGTTCTGGGATAATATATTTTTTATACTTTCACAATGGTTATTGGGTACTCTTTTTTAATCCAAACCCATATTATAATGGTTTGAAGAAAATTAATTATTGATAAATACCTTCTCCACGCAATATTTTCACAGAATAAAAAAGATCTGAAGAAGTCACAAATTCTTCATCAATAAGCGACTGCGTAAAGTGAGCCTGGCAAAAATGTTGATACGTCGTCGATGACCATTTTGAGATCGTTGATATGTGACTCGACGGTAACTCTATCATATTCGGAATCGACGGAAGGATATTTTGTTCTAGAAAATAATATTTATATGAATAGCATAAGTTAATTTCTATAACATTCTAACAATTTCAGTAAAAACATTGCAAATTAAATTTGTTGCACAATTTTTACATTAGATTAGGTGATAAGTATAATTTCTAAAAATTAATACACTCGTACCTAACTGCTGCATTTGCCTTGCCAAATGAGTTCTGTTGGCCAACCGTTGTCTTATAATTCTGAGTACTATTTCAACGTTCTGCTGGCTAAATTTATCACAATATTTCTAAAAAAAAACAATACATATATATATATATATATATATATTAAAACTGTAGTAACATGTGATGTCCACTTTGAACTTACCTTTGTTGTTAGAAAATTGATCCCACACACTGACTGGGCCCACCCATAAGCATATCCAATATCGCCAATCAACTGCTGAAATGTTCCAAGACCCATCTTTCTTAACAAATATCCTGTACTTGGATTGGGGCTTTCTAAACCCATATCATTTTCTAGCAACTCACTGAGGATATTATGACCAGACAGAATCTCTCTAGCAGTATTTGCTAAAAAATGCATAATAATAATAGCTGGTATTTATTTCAGAATAAAGACATAATTATTCGTTTTCATCTTCACCTAATAACCATATAGGCTAAAAATAAGATCAAAGCCGTTACATAGTATAAAAGTACCCAAGGTGAGAGTGGTTTAAATGCATGGATATACAATATACAATGCATGGATATACAATATACAATGGCATTGTAAATAAACGGAAACATTGAAAATATTTCATCATATCGCTTTTTCTATTATATCAAGAGATGCTGATACTGATTTTCAATAAAAACGTCCCACATACATTCTCTAATATGAGTATATCATGTCTGGACATGTTTGTGTTAATAATTAATATTAATGTTAGACTTAAGAGTACAACTGGAAATTCGATACATGTGATATATAGAGATATAGTGAGCAATTGTAGGATGGTGCTAGATTCTAGCTATCCAATAGTTCAAATAAAAAAGTCTGAGAAAGAATTGCCTTGGTATGATAATGAGGTTAGATTAAAGGTACATGAACGCGATATCTCATATAAGAATTTTCGGAACAGCAATAATTTGACCTCTACAGAACTATGGAAATACTTTAAAAATAAAAGAAATGTTGTAGTTATTTTTTTAAAGAAAAAAAAAAAGGCAGAATAGTATGAATCTCAGATTGATTAAAATAGAAATAGCTGTAAAGATAGGTGGAGATGCCTATAGAAACTTGTAAAACCTGAAAATGATAATATTCATTTTGGAAATGTTGATTTTGGGGAAGTAGAAAATGTTATTGGAGCAAAGAATGAGATGGAAGCATGCAATATATTTAATGAGTACTTTATTAATAGTATTACAGAAATTGCTAACAACCGAAATAATTCAATGGTATGGTCACCCTATAATTTGCCTATAATTCATTGTGAACTAAAAGAGTTTGAGCCAATAAATATTAAACAACTAAGGGATATAGTATTTTCTATTAAGGTAAAAAAAAACACCATTTAGACACATTAAACTCCAGGTTCCTCAGACAAACTTTTGATACATTAGGTTATACTATACTAAACCTTGTCAACACATCTCTGAAATATGGCCGCTTTCCAGATGACTTAAAACTTAGTACAATAATCCCCATTCCTAAAATAACAAATTCAAATAATATAAGTAATTTCAGACCCATAAATACATTATCATGCATCGAAAAAGTTTTGGAAAAGGCGGTTTATAACCAGATATTGAAGTATTTCAACGAAAGCTTTGTTTATATAGGGAATAGTTATTCAACCTCGAACTGAAAAAAGGCCTCATCGCTAGATGGCGTCCGGCCTGAAATGTGCCCATTCTTGAATTTCAAGAAATTACTACGGGTCCTACGAGAGATGTTGGAAGGAGGGAGTTCCTACATTTCTATTGGTGCATTCCCAAGGGCTGTTACCTGGCGGCGCGGAGTGGAGCCGCGTGGACGAGTGTTCCTAATAATTCCGAATATCTCATTGTTTATTTTTAATTTTCCGCCATTGTTCAAGTTGAAGAAGCTTTACTTTGTAAAATGTTTGTGTTTGGGTTGTAATGATTAATTTTGGGCTGAGTACGTTTTTTTTCTAGGTAAGTACAAAAGTACCCACTTCCTTTGTTTTGTAGTTTTTGTCGGAAATCAGAGTATTGCAATAGCAGTTTCGAAGTTTAATACACAGAACAGGTTTAATTAAATACGATGAACATTTTTATAATAATCATATATATGTAGATAGGGATAGGGTAAATCTTTACATCTACTTTTTTATATCCATCAGTATGCTTTCTCATAATATTAACGTTTATTTTGTACGTAAGTACATATACACAGATGTTGCACGTCTAGGTGTCTATGAACAGTTTTGAATAGTTAATTAATTGATTGATAGGCATGTATAAGGAAGGATGACAAATGTATGGAATGAATATTGAATTTAATTAATAGCATATTATGATATAAGTTTACAAGAGCACTTTTAAAGCACGCGCGTTTAGATTTCTTTAAATTTACTTTTTTGGGTTGTTCCACATTTGTATTTTTTTAATTGCTTCAGTTTTTGACAAACAAATTGTTTACAAACTAAGTCAAAATTACATTAGATTTTAATTTGTTTCAGATAAAACGTCTATTTTGAGAGCATCCATTTGTAAAGGAACATCCCTTGGGCGAGAAAGCTTTCTTTGATCGCTGTGCCTACAAAGTATGTCTTCGTCATTGGTGCCAAATATTTTCCCATTAAATGTGGTTCAAGAAATCTGAGCAGTTAAATTTTTAAAGACTGCTTTTTGTGTACTTGGGTACTCTTTACTTCACCTAATCAATACATCCCTTACAATAGGAAGAGTTCCAAAGGAAATTAAGACCAGTGTTATTGTGCCTATCCCGAAAGTGCCTAGACCAAATAAACCAGAAGAATATATTGACCCATTAATTTATTATCGGTAATAGACAAAATTCTGGAAATTGTGGTATGCACGACTGCGACAGTTTCTAGAGGTAAACAAATTGTTATTTAAAGGTCAGTCGGGTTTTTGGGAAAAACATTCGTGCGAGTCAGCATTACAGTATGTGTGTTCGAAATGGTGTTCATATGTTCATGATGGAAATGTTGTCCTGAGCATTTTCATTGACCTTCAGTGTGCATTTGAGACCATCAATAGGAGAAGACTTATCCACAAACTACAGGCCTACGGAATTACAAACAGTGCACTTATCACCTGGAGGATCGCTCCCATGTGACTAGAGTGAATAATGTGTCCTCAAATCCGTTTGATAGTGAGGTAGAGGTGCCGCAGGGCAGTGTTCTGAGACTCCTTTTGTTTGTGCTATATGTCAATGACCTAGACCTAGTTTTAAGTGATATGTTTCTAAGTTTGTTTGTGGACGATATGTTGATCTGTGTTTGCGGGAAGGATTTTAATCAGGTAGTAGATACTATGAAATCAAAACTTGACATCCTTTATAACTCGTTGTGTGTAAATAGGCTTAGGTTAAAAAAAAAGACAAAGTACATGGTTTTTTGGCTCTAAGCAGAATTGTAATAGATTTCTAGAAAATAATTATTGGATTAAGATAGATATCTAATATACTCCAGTCATATTAGGCCGAAAAAAGCAGCATCTGCTAAAAAAATGCAAGTGAGCTTAGATTTTGTTTACACCTTTATTTTAACTTTGGAAGCAATGTCTGAAAAGTCCCCATCAATATCGCGCTTGCGTTTTTAGTTATTTAAGGTGAAAGGTCATAAAACTCTTATTTTCTTAAATATCTCGCTTTCCGTAAATCGTAGGACTTTTTGGGTAATTACAAAAAATAAAGAACAGGGAGTTCTCTACAAAAAAGGTTATATAATTTTTTCCATAAAACCAACGATTCATTAAATAACATGGCTAAATTATGCTGCAAGGAGCACAACGCATTAGGTCTCTATATGAAAGATTACGTGATGCCGCGGTTAACTGTAAATACATTTAAAATACAATACGATGTATCGAAACGCGAAGTTAGCTATTGTTAAAATAACACCCGATGTCATAATAACTATTTACCACCACTTTATTTAACCTTGAGTTTAAACTGTCGTCGCTCGTCTGCTGGGAGTTCCTTGTATAGTCCTCCGCTTCCGCTTGCCGCTGGTTTAAGTTTAAGTTCTTAGCTTAAATCTAGTTGGGAAGAAGTATACGGACATTTCGGTTTGGAATTTCTCGAGTGCTGTTTTATTTGCAGTCAATCGCTCTTTAAAGTTACAGTGATTGTAAAACGCGGTATAGACGCTTTGAGAGACGCAAGTGCGGAAAGAGAAGATGAACATACATAACGTTTAAGGGGTACATATTCGGTGACGGTACATAAACACTGTCGCAAGGAATATACTCGCAAGAGTATCGTAGGGGCATTTAAAAGGCGACGAGTTGAAGAAGCTCCCGGTACATCCTAGTGTTCTCCTCGCAAAGTACGCTCTAGCTTGGCATCCTTTAATTTTCAAACTTTGTTTTTTTCTGGTGAAGAAGCCAACGAGGACGCACAGATAAAGAAACCTAAGAAGTATCGACGTATAATTAGACAAGTAAGTACACTTCAGCCATTGCTTCCAAAGTTAAATTAAAGGTGTAAACAAAATTTAAGCTCACTTGCATTTTTTTAGCAGATGCTGCTTTTTCCGGCCTAATATGACTGGAGTACCTACTGCCGCAGCTGCGTGTCAACATCTAAGTCGAGTGTATTATCAAGTACAGAGTTGGCTTGGTAATGATTTAAATCCTAAACAATGGAGATGGACGTTAAATAATAATATTTTGGAGCCCATTAGGACCTTATTGCCACCTGCATCAGATGTACTTTTAAATACTATTTTTTGCAACTGTACTGAAGGATGTAACACAAATTGCGAGTGCAGAAAACTTGAACTGTCCTGTTCAATACTTTGCGGCCATTGTCACGGTCAGTCATGTCTCAACGCAAATGTCAATTGCGTTATCGAAGAAACCATTCAGAATGAAGAATATAATCAGTTTGATCCTGTTGACCTATTGACACAAAATATAACAGGAGAAAAATAAAATGTTGGGGAAGACGACGAAAATCTGGAAGAGGGGACAAAGGACGACAACTTGGATGAGATAACAGAGGACGAAGACGTGGAAGAGAGGATAGATGACGAGAATGAAGATGAGCTGTAGAAGTTACAAAATCAAGCAAAATCATGGATTAGGCCTACTGGGGAAACCATGTAAAAAAACGCGCCTTGCATCCTGCCTCTGGGGTCGTGTGGAAACGTATGTACCGCAACCCTGTGTTTTACTGGCGTATAGTGTGAAAAAAGTTAGTTTTACGTAAAATATATATATAACACTTTTTGAAGAGAATTTTTTAATCTCCATTTTTTTTAAATATCCGAAAAAGTCATAGGGCATACAGGAAACAAAATATTTGCGAAAAACCAATTTGTTTGACATTTGACCATGAATAACTTGAAACGCAAGCAAGATATCGCTGGGGAATTTTGACACATTATTAGTATAATAAAAGTAAAGGTGTATGCCAAATTTCAGCTCACTTGGTTTTTTTTCGCAGATAAATTCTTATATGACTGGAGTAATAGCCTATTTGAAAATGCATCTAGTAATATTTGGGGGTAGTATCTTGGATTCTCAGCTTAATTTTTCGTTACATGCAGATCATATTAGAAAAAAAATTTGAAAAGATAGATTTTTTTAGGAGAATAGCTGAGATTCTTAGTCACTGGAGTCGTGTTCTTATATATAATACCATTATATATCCGCATTTCAATTACTGTTTTTCATTGTTGATATCAGGTAAAAAGGCTGATATACAAAGACTCCAGTTGCTACGAAATAAAGCTATGCGCACTATATTGTTCTGTACACGTTATACTCCTATTAATTTGATGCTAAAGCCACTTAGATGGCTTTCAATACAGCAAAGCGTAGAGATGTCCAATGTACTATTTATTTTTAAAACAAAAAATCAATTATTGCCCGAATAAGCTGGTTTGAAGGTGATTCATGTTTATCCCACCGGGAATTCATAATTAATGTTTTATTAAGGACTTTAATATATAAACAATGTAAGTCATATTCAAGATGCGAATTGACATTATAATTTTTTTATTCACTATCCACTTTTATTCACGGAGTAAAAGATAACATTACTCCAAGAGTTATTTTTAGTTACTTGGTATTCAAAAAAGTTGCTTGCAGTTTTTTTTAACTGGAACATAAAACTTTAGATGTATATTATATAATTGTATTTTTCCAATTTACTACAATTAAGGATTTTTTCACAGTGTAAAAAAGTAATATTTTTCTAGCGAGATCGAATTTTTTAAATTAAAAAGTAACTTTTATGGACCAATATTGTTTGGCAGGAAACATGATTTTGAATATGATTTGACAATTTTAAATATATACACATATATAAATTTTTAAATACTAATAAATGAGATCTGTGAATCATCTTATATTTAAATAAAGATAAAACATTAATCGACGGATTACAATTAATTTATTAGTTGATTTTTATTAAATGGTGATGCTTTTAGGTTGTATCAATGTTAATGTAGTCCAATTACTTTTCGATATTTAAGTAATATTTACAAGTACTTATTTATGGAGTTGTAGTCGATCTAATCTCTTGATACATCAGTTTATCACAATAGCTATATCAGCAACTTCTGATTGAAAAATAGCAAAAATAATTATGGTTTCAAATTTCCTTAACTGGTGATTAATTGTAACTTATAATATACAGGAAAGTTATTTTAAGAACATGTATAACTTTACAAGTTTGATAGGCAATAACATAAAACTTTGATATGAAAAAATTTGGCATCTAAGATAAAATTAATGAATTATTTCAACGGGAAATAATACAAGTGAACATAAAATGATCAGTTGAAAATAAGGGATGAATCAAACCAGAAGTTGCCCGAAACAGCACACTATATACACTTCTTAGTTCTTTAGTTTTAAGGGTTGTATAGGTTGATGTGTTTTATCAATTGAATTGTTTAATTTTCGAGTAAATATAGTTTTACTCGGTTGTTGTTTATTTCACTATCCTAAATTCGAATTTTTTCAAAAATTATTTACTTGATTATAGCGAATAAACTACAGTATATATTTTGAATAGTACATTTATATTAATTTAATCTGATTGTCAATTATGTAATAATGATAATAATGGCTATAAGCGATTGAAAGTTTTGAACATTGGCTGTTGGCCTGGAGCAATATTATATGTAGTGTACCGATACATAAATTAGTATTAATATATGCCGAACTCATATTAAATAAAGACTTATCCAAAGTGGTAAGAGTTTTGATTTCAGTTTTTAAACACCGTATTTCTTATCTCCCCCTCTTTTGCAAAAATAATGAAATTTAATAAAATAAAAATATTTCATTTTATTATTAGTCTCGAAATAACAAGACATTTTAATTAATAATTTGATAAATACATGTTTCTGGTGCATTAAAGCATAAAATTGCAGAAAATGTTTAATTGTCTTCTTTCTATCAAAAGAAAAAATACATAAAATAACTATACCTACGTACTATTGGAACTAAATTTAATTTTTATCTATATTTCTCTATAAACATTGTAAGTTTAAAAATTGTAATACCTTACTTCTTGACTAATAATAGGAAACGAATAATGAATTTTTATAAATATAATTTTTTTTATAGTTTAATAACATGTTTTTAGTGTTCCTAATTTTGAATGCGTTAAAATATCCAGCTTATATTGTAAAATTTTACTTATATCAGGTCAAAACGTTTTACATTTAGCAAATAGGATTTTATTATTGTTTATTATTTTCCCATTTTTTAATGGCATATGCAAATCTATTTTCTTCGACTACTGCACCAATTCCATTAGGCCTATATGAATAATAGAAACTAGTAAAGAAATTGACACAAAAATCAATGTGTTAAAAATGCTAAAAACCATTTTCCCAAACAATAAAATAAATTCAATTGAAAAGTTAAGATTGGGGAAGCAGGTATTGGAAATTTCATTCTGTGTGTAAAAATTAAACTGATAAAACCGGTTCTCGTCACTTAGCCTTGACTGAAGATCATTTCTTGGAAATCTACGGCTCCGCGAATATAATTTTGTATTCCCCTTTCTACCCCTTCCTTTTCGTATGTAGGGTAAACATTGCACGTGTTTTCATTTAGAAATACTGTTTTTGGTGCCAGCCACTGGGGGCAGTACCTCTCCACAGGCCCCGTTGAACGACTATTTTCTTATAAAGACAATGACGAAAGTAATCTTTTCATAGGTAATCAGTCAGGATTTAGAGAAAATCATTCATGTGAGTCTGCTATAAAGTTAACAGTGTCTTCTTGGAAAAAACATGTTGACTACGAAAAATATATTGTAGCAATATTTTAGACCTCAAACGGGCATTCGAGACAACATATAGAACAATTTTATTGGAAACACTTAAATATTATGGAATTCATGGCACAACATGGAAGTGGTTTGAGGATTATCTTACAAATAGAACTCAAGTAGTGAGAATAGGGCAGTCAGATTCTGTTCCATTGGTAAATAACATGGGAGTGCCACAGGGTAGTATCCTGGGTGCCCTACT
Source organism: Pissodes strobi (assembly GCA_016904865.1). NCBI lineage: Eukaryota > Metazoa > Arthropoda > Insecta > Coleoptera > Curculionidae > Pissodes > Pissodes strobi. Next base: position 12,253 of record JAEQML010060753.1, on the reverse strand, counting down.
ATTTACTGTTTATCTCAATGATATTGGTTTTGTTGAGGGTGTTGAGTTTATTAATTTTTTTGTTGATGATATTTTTATAGCTTGTACTGAGGATGATTTGAACACTGTGGTGTTGAAGGGTCAAGATCTTTTGCGAAATATGCACACATTTCTTGGAACTAATAGACTTAAACTCAACATTTCAAAAACAAAGGCTATGATAGTTAATACCAAATTTGAATGAAGCAAATAGGGTGGGACCAACTTAAATTGGAAATTGATAGTGAGTGTTTGAAATGGGTGAATGAAATAAAATACTCAGGTTTTATACTTGACAATGAATTACTCTTTAAATCTCATCTTAATTATATTAGAAAGAAAATATCTAAAAAACTCTTCTTTTTTCACGAGTATCTCAAAACCTCTCATTGTTTGCAGGAACAACTATATTTAGGACTATCATACAGCCGCACTTTGAGTATTGCTCTAGATTGTTGTATCTAATGGATGTATGTATAATCGCGGTATGCGAATTGTACTTAGATGTAATAGGTATAATCCCATTCGGATGATGCTTGAATGCCTAAATTGGTTGCCTTTAAGAAAGAGGTGGTTCTACTTAATAATGACATTCATATATAGGGTAGCAAGTGGAAAATGTCCTTTGTATTTTAATGAATTTATTAGATACAATAATCAAATACATGAGTATCCCACCCGTAATAATTCCAATTTTTATGTAAACAGGACAAACCTAAAGAGAACCATGAAGTCTCTATTTCATAGTTGCTTGGTCGAATATAACGAGCTCCCTCATAATGTGAAAAATTCAGCCTGTATTGGGCAGTTCAAGTCCCGAATGTTGAGGTACCTCAGAGGGTAATTGTAATGTTGTTTTTGTGTGTGGTGTGTCTCCATACATGTCCATATTATATGGTGTATAGTCAGTTTCCTTCTGTCAACCTGTGTTTATCAAGTCTTATCTGTCAACATTTATTTGTTGGCTAAGTGGTATAAGCTTTATAAAATTTAATATTAAGTATTTTTACAAATTAACTAGTAAGTATTTAGCTGCTTTTGTATTAGAAAATTTCCTACTTTGAAATTTTGATATAAATAAAGAATATTATATTTAACTAATGAAATAAAATATTTGGGGACTTTGTTCTCGGTCGGGTCACGGCTCTTTTGTCGCATGTCGCCATATTGAGTGACACGTGGTAATCGTGCAGGGACCGTATAGTCTCCCCGAGGAAGAATCGGACGTTCTAGCCAGCGTCGCGCGTCGTCTGTGTCGTTTCATAGCTTCTTTTTTTTTGTTTAGCCAGTGAAAGTAATCGTTCAGGCCGGGGGAGCCGGATGTTCCCGTGGGACCACTTTTATCTGTGCCGCTAAGAAGATTTAAGAGAATTGCAAAAATCAGAGTTCCCAGGAGTACATACTCGATATACTGGGGATTCTACCAAATAGCGCTTCTGATCATCAGGGTGCAACCTATCTCGGAGGGTCGCCTGAGCTCTAGCTAAGCCCGAACGGGGGTGGTTTCTGGCAAATTGCTTCGTAGAAGCGCCAACCACATACAAGACAAATAATTATTTTGTCATTAACATTTCTAAGACAAATCTTGTGCAATTTCAAATCAAATAGGTTATTTTCAGAACTTGTAAAAGTAAAAATTCCCAAGTTATTAGGTAACAAACTCATTATTATTATTATTAATTTAATGTGAAGTAAAATATTATTATGTTACCTGTAATTTTGGATGGTACATCTACTTTAGCATTAACAGTAACCACTTTCAACTTGGTGCAATAACTAAATATTACACTCAGTTTGGGCCCTTCCTCGACTGACAGTGACAATTCAATCTTTAGAGGATGAATCTCAAGCAACTTTTTCTTTTTTTCTTCCATGGGGTCAACAATAACCTGTTGAGTCGATTTTCGGTGACGCCTTTTTTTAACCTCAACCAATTCCTATAATGAAAACTATGTATGTATTAATTTAACTCCTCAAATTTGTTATTGTACATAAATATTGGTTGTGCTTGAATCAAAGCATGCAATCACCAAAACTGAGAACTTTAACAGAAAATAAACTAAGCTTCGAAATGTTACTTGTAGCATGTAATGTATAATTTAACATCAGATTTTACCATGGTTTAACAATTTTAACTGCGGAAAAATTAATATAACGTGCTTTTGTTTGGCAGCTATTTTGGTTTCTTGATTGTAGGCACTAGATTGTACAATTGATGCATATTTCAGCTTGTGGTTACAGTGGATACATATTAGACTATATAGCAGGGATACATTGATATCAATGTTATTTTTTTGCTTAGCTCATCAATGTTTATATATTTCAAATGGCAATGTGATGACACAGTCAGGAAAAGGTATTAATTTAGTTTTTGACAAAGTAGTGCAGATCGAATTGAAGCTGATAAGCAATTAAAAAATATGAAGAGCTGCTGTTTGCTCTGTAAAGTTTTTTTTCTGTTGTATTGTGTGCATTTTACATTTCACTATTCTGAAAATAATATGTTCATTTATTCATCCACAGTATCAACAGCAGTAGCTCTCCGAACCTATAACAAAAATGAGAGCTTATTCCAATAAAAGCTTACCCACAAGGTATTCTCAAAATCAGAGATAGGTGGCATCAATATCTATATTAGATGCATAATCATTACATAGTTTACACATCTGATACATAAAACTGCCCTTATATAGATTTGCTCTAGGAAAGTCCAGATAGAAGACCTTCCTAGATCTTACATAGACCTGTTGTACTGCAAAGAGCAATTGACATAAGATACCAGGGGCATCAATCCCTTCAAAATCTTAAAAAGTGCACAAAGACATATTTTGGTTCTATGGTCTTTTAATGGCATGCGGTTAAAAATGCCAAACAAGCATTTATCGTGACAACCGCGTTGAGGCTAGTACCAACATTTTGTAGAAAACATGTTGCGTTGGAGATTTCCAATGCAATATTTGCAATGCACTCAGACATCATACAGCAGAGACCATATTTTTAAAACTTATATAAAAAAAAATCATATGTATGTTGTGTATGTAGACCTCTCTTGAGCAGTATTCATGTACATTCTCAACTTGGGAGGTGACCTTAATATTAACTATGACGAAAAAATGTCTTTACGCACTATTAAGCAATATATTTGGGTCCTTCAATTTACAAATGAATGTAACCAGTCCAACGCATCACCCAGAATTAATCTTGTCAATTTCGGATGGTCTGTACAAAAGCACGCAAACTTTTAGAACCTTTAGGGAACAATGTGCTCAGCCGGACAGTGGGACCATATTGCATATTCTCCAGATCCACGAATCGCACTTCAGAATAAACTGCCTAACCTTTCTAAAAAAAATCTTCCCGATTAAAAAATAAGAGAGAACTGGTCTATCATAAATGGCTGACGAGGCACATACGCCTCGTATTCTGGTGCAATCGACATGAAGCCGGATAACCCGAATTCGAACAGAGCAACTTCTAACATGGAACTCTTTTGGGTTGGGGTATTTGAGAATCTGTGGGAGTCAGCTTCGCTTTCACTCGCGAGTGCGATAACGTTTCTCTTCGGACCGGTGACTTTCTTTTCTGTCTGAAATGAGCAATTGTAGTCCCTTTTATAATTGCGAGGATCCATCTAATTTTCATCCTATATTGCTGCTTGTCACTCTTTCGGAGGTAATTGAGGAGTTGATAACATCGAGCCTGGTTCATTTTCTATCAGAATTTGACGTTATAATCACCTCTCAGTTTGGTTTTTGGCATCTAAGAGCATGATCAGTGATGCAGTATTTTCCCTTTCGTAGACCCTCTACGGCAGTCTGAATGATGGGGATGCAGATGCAGTAGTATTTTGCGATTTTTCGAAAGCCTTCAACTGCGTGGATCGGGAGGTGCTACTAAGGAAATTTCACCATTATGGTATACAAGGAATGGCTAATCGATGGTTTAGTGAATATTTTTCGGAGAGTTCAGGTTAAGGGATGGTCTGGCTGGTTCCCTTTAAACACCACCAACACCAATATACTTACTTTTGGTTTTAAAATTGAATATCAACATGTCGAAAATAGATCAGTCCTAAGTTCTTTGGATACAATAAACTAAAATTTCGTTATTGAGATCTCAGCGACCCTCTGGTTGCTATGCCGTTAGGGTAGTCTCAGGCGAATTGGGAGCTGCAACGGCGAGGGTGGTGCATTTTTCACTATTCAAGTCCATATGGGATAGCTTTTGCAGCCAACAGTGAAATTCCATTTTTGTTTTGCAGCAGAAGACGGCCATTCGATTTATGTGTCGGCCGGAAGTTCGGGAACATTTTAAACCACTGCTTATTAAACATTGAATATCGACATTAGTATCTCTATTTATCTTCGAAACAGTCTGCCTTATTCATAAGAGATCTTGTACTGAGATCTCTGATCGTTCACATTTATTTATTTATTATTACATGTTCCTTTTGACAATATAAAATTGTATAGGAATAGTCAATACAAAGAAAAAAGAAACCTAAAGCTAAAAATCTATAACTAAGGCATTAAAACTAAATAAAACACAGGATAAGCAACCCACAAGAAGCACATCTACCGTTCCAGCGCCATATACTCTTCAATGGAATACAGACATTTTGATATCAAAAATTCTTTTAACTGGCCCTTAAACCTATTCACACTCTGACAATGTCCAATGCCCGGCCGAAGATGGTTGAAAAGCCTTAGACCAGTTACATTTGAGGACCTATACATTATCAGGGTTTTATAGGGTGGTATATAGAAATCTTGAGCAATTCGGGTGCTAAATGAATGTAACTGGCCATGCTTTGTATAGTTATTCCTATTTTTAAAAATATGCAGACATGTTTCAAATATGTACAGACCAGCAAGTGTTAGGATATTAAACTTTTTAAAAAGATCCCTAGATGTCCTTCGATTGACACCCTCCATACATCTGATTATTCTTTTTTTGCTTAATGAACACATCCTTTGATTTCATTGAATTTCCCCAAAAGAACACACCATATCTAAGTATAGAATCAACCTATGCAGGATACATCATAATTAAATGTTTTTGTATTAGTACATTTCTCAAGTTCAACAGTACATAATAAGCTGAGTTTATTTTTGATATCACATAATCACAGTGCTTCTTCTAGTCCAGACAGGAATCCAAATATATCCCGAGAAACTTTACATGTTGCAATTGTCAATATTCACATTATTAAGTTCAAATTTTAGTTCATTGCAGTTCCTTTGTCTTGTGTGAACTCTAACACATTGTGTTTTATCCAAATTAAAATATAAACAACTACTTGCAAACCAACTATACAGTCTAGAGATTGCATCATCTACTTTAGATTTAAACAGTTTGCCGGATGAACCTGAAGCCACAATGGAGGTATCATCAGCAAACGAAGTTACCGATACCCCAGGAACAACATGTGGCAATTTATTTACATATAGGCAATAAAAACAGCACCGGGCCTAAAACAATACCCTGAGGAACCCCCATTAAGCACTCTTCAGACCTAGAATTAACTTCTGCCCTACTTCCATTAGAATGCAAATGGTGAAAAGCTACATACTGCCTTCTGTCTGCTAAGAAAGATCTCATCCATTCCAATGCCTGATTCTTCAATCCATAACAAACTAGTCTTTCTAAAAGTTTAGTATGATCAACACAGTCAAAGCACCTGCTGAGGTCACAAAAAGCCCTCTGCGTCGACCAGTTGTACTATTTCATCATAAAAGGTGTGAATAGCTGAGTTTGTTGATTTATTTGTTTGGAAACCATGCTGTCTCTCGTTAATCAACTTATTTTCTTTAATAAACATTAATAATCGATCCAGAAAGCAATATTCAAACAGCTTCGAAAAGGAAGAGCACACAGTTACAGGTCTATAATTTTGCACTGAATGTACATCATCCTTTTTAAGTTGGATTCTTATGCGTCCGATATCCGACGATACGATGATCCGACAGTGTTTCTATTGATTAAAATATTCGTCTTCCTATTGGTTGGATTGACAAGATTTTCGTATCCGAATTTAACAGGCAATTTGACATTCCGCGTTTTCTTTTATAAACTAACCTGAAGTAATAATTTTGAATGAGACACAGGAAGAATTCCCAGAACTTTCATTTATTCAATACACAGTTAGAGGGACCCAAAGATAAGTTTTAACCGACAAATGTACCATGATCTTGTCCTTCGTACCAAACTGAAATTACCTTAATATAAGTGCAAATCCATTGTTTATATAATCCTTATACAATGATAAATCTCTCGCCAGGAAAAATCGATCCACGCACACGATTGGTTCGGGTTAACATCAATTAATATATTAATAACATTAGTAGATTTTTAAATTCTCCCTACCAATCCTCAAATAGTACAAACATCTGTCCTGATGGGTTACAGTCTCATTTCCTTTTATAAATTATGTTAAGCATTTTGCTGTGCTCGATTTTTATAAGTATTCGGAACCCAAAATCTTTTACTTTGATTGATTTGTTAATATGTAGTAGCGGACGCAGATGGTATACACATTATATAAGTAAACAAAACAAATAAAAAGTGAGGTTAAGAAACACACGATATCGGACAAAAGTTAAAATAATTTTAACTCCATATAACATCGGATGACTTTAAAAATATTTGGATAATAATTGGCGCCAAAACATTCTGACCAATAGGAGCTGGGGTACACAATCTCCGACACAACCGGTCGAATCAAGAAATTTGGAACCCCATCGGCCCCGAAATAATACAAGATTAAGCGTAAATCGAAATCTGCGCATCCCTACTCCTAGACTTGATCTTACAAAAAATCAGTTATGTACCAAAGCCTCAAGATCTATAAGCATTTCGGCATGGAGTGTAGACCATTGCCATATTTGCGATTTCGGAGGAAGGTTAGGAGTGTTTGAGCGGCAAAGTCTTATTACAGCCTGGGGGAGTCTTATAACAATAGTTTGTAGCTATTCTTGCCAAGTATCTTTATCTTTATTACCATGTTTGTATTTTATTGTTATGTTTATTCTCACCTTTATTTTCAATTTTATTTTGTACTTTATATTATAAATTGTGTTGCTTAAGATTATTTGTTATGCATAAGGTGACCACTTTGTAGTCAAGCTAATTGTTCTTTTTACAATAAAGCTTATTTTGACTCTTTGACTTAATTACACAATGATACTTAATTCTGCAAAGCACCAATGCATCAAATAACTTAAGACGAATATACTGAAATATCTAGAATTTCTGACCACAAAACCCATCATTCACAGTGCATCCTGGTTCCTCTCACTATATGCTCAATGAAAATTTGAAAACACATTCCAATAAAAAATTATTCACAAATCACATTGGTTACTGACTCTATCTGAATTGCTGTAATTCACCCAGTAGTTATAATTTAAAACATTACAATTACGAGTATAAGGCATACAGAAACACCTACTAAGAAATTAAAACTGTTCTCATATAACACCAGTTGGATACATCATAGAAATCAGAACTACAGTAATTACTTTTAAAAATAGTTTAAGGGCATCAACAAAGAGTAGCCTTGTACAGCATCCACATATTCCATTTATAGTTACTAAAAAAAAACAATGGACTCAGATTTTATCCTTGCGGTACCCCCAATGTACTTTTGAAAAATAACATATTTACAACCCTTAATTTCAAAGTATTGCTCTCTGTCTAAGAGCTAAGTTTCTATTAGATTCACAACGTTAATAGTGAGGTTCATTTAGAAAGTGCTTTCAAGATCTAACTATATCAAAGGCTTTCTCCATATCTGTATAGATCTCATCTACCTGACTTTTATTTTTGAGTGATTCATGAACACATCGGGAATGATATTAAGCATAACTTAATTTAAACATATTGAAAAAAATCACCTCAACTTCTGGTAAATCTGACTCCGGCTCTGAATCATCTTCTTTCAAGCCATTTGAATTTGAAACCTCCTGAGCTTCATTAAACTGGGTAGCATCATCTTTGTCTCCAACAATTGTAATAAGAAGGGTCGTTTCTGAAATAAAAAATATATAAATAGGTATATCACATTTTAAATAACTTACTGTGGCAATTCAATAAAATACTTTAAATATAGTTTTAATACATTTTACTAAGGTTACCAGCATATTACATACAATACATCACCAACACCAGGTGCATCAAATTGCAAAAATTTTTTAATTTATTTGATAACCACTTACCAAAAACACTTTTATATGCAATGATATTAGCATACAATATATATAAAGGATCTGGCAAAAGACCTGCTAAAACATGCTCTTTCCTTGTATGGTCCCCAGACATCCCCAAGTGCTCTTGCAAGGGCTTTGCAGCCTTTATGACCGTGTTTAAAAGTGGTAGCAGGTCATTGAGTTTTTCTTTCCTTTCAGTGATTTCTAAAACATAAGTATAACATTGAAGATCATAATCAAAGAAAAACACTAATTTTCTATAAAAATTTATGGTTGAAATATTTTACTCTACCAGCAACAACTCTTTTCTTCTTCTCTTCTAGCAGCTTGCATTCTTCAGCCAAATTTTTACGCTGAGTTAATTCCCATTCAAGTCTTGCCAATCTTAAAGCATGTTCTTGCTCATGATTATCTGAATCATACTAAAAAGTAGTAATTTTAAGTATTCTCTAAGCCTAATCATTAAACACAAGTTGTGAAATTACATACATCTTTAAATTTTTTTGTCACCAATTCTGGTGCATTTTTCATGAAGTCTTCAAATGTTACTAGCTCAATAGTTTGATCATCAGACCTAAAAATAACATAATAACAATGCTTAAGTATCATCAATTAGTACAATTTTTTTATACTATGCACAAGAGAAGAAATCTCTTGGCTAATGATGCCAAATTGCAGACTGACTTACTTGAATGATAGACACTTGTTTGTTTCAGTAACCAGATGGTGCAACTCATACACTAAATTTTGATAAGTGAGTTTGATGCTGTCACATTTCTGTTTCTCTACATTTAAGCTTTCTCTTTCAGCCACTTGACTTAACTTATCAATTCTGTTTAGTTTCTTGATAACACATATTTTTACAACTACATCAGTTAAGTTAAGTGTAAGCTTATCTAATTTTTCAGGTCCCTAAAAGTAGTATTTTGAAAGAAGATGACATTATAAATTTATCTTATTAGTCTTAAGCAACATTTAGCAAGATTCAAATAATGTAGCTACTTACTTTATAAGCTCATTTAGAAGGTTTTCCTAGAAGAAGACACAATTAACATGTTTCGGTCTTTAATGACAATGGCCCAATCAAAATGAGATAGTAGTCACGTTACTTGGAACACTTTCTTTTTGATTTTTTTATTTGTATGAAATCAGTTTTATATACATTGGGCAACAGAGGATTAAAAGAATGAAAAAGCATCATGGAATTACTAGCACTCTATAAAATTTAATTTTAGGTTTTATTAAATTTTAAGCTGAAAGAAGCTTATGAATTAGTAAATGGGATCTCCTAATGTTTAAGTCTCATCTCACATTAAATTTCTTAAATGTAACATGTTAAATGAGTTTACAAAGACTACTTTCTATAAAGGAGTAATATCACCACTAATAGGTAGGTACCTACTTACCTCCTTTTGTGAGAGCTTCAAATCTCGAATTTGAGCCAAATGATCATGAATTTCATGTACAGTTCTAAAGAATATCTTAGAATCTTCTGTATTATCACGGCTTTTAGCTTCTTTTTCTTCAAATTCACAAATTTTCTGGAAATTTAAAAGATATTTTAAGATGCAATGTTTGGATCAGAAAAATCATAAACTTACTTGATAAATATCAGGCTCTGGTTCAGTTTCGACAGGGGTTGCCTTCCTTTTCTTTTTAACTTGGGTATTTGAACTCGATTCTTTTACCATTTTTAGCAATTAACTTTCTTCTAGTGTGCTAATGCTCTACTCAAAAGAAAATTTCAAACAACACAGACAAGAATTGAAAGTAGGTTAGGTACAGGTACAAATTCAACTTCTTTCCTCTTTCTTTCTTGTTTATTTTATGGCACTGCTGCAAGGCAATTTGCCAGCACGATTAGGGGGTGACCTCGACGTTGACTGGCTCTAAACCATATCATCTCCGTTCGGCTGTTAAACACGAGCGCGCCATGAAAAGTATTACTTTTCCTCCATATAAAATAATATACTATTTCTTTGTTCTCAGAGCTTCGACTGTCGCCCGCGTTTCTTTAACAGTGTCGTGGCAAAGCCAAAAATCGCTACAACCTGGTGTGAAAAATCACTACTTTGTCGCTACTTTCTTCTGACGCAGACAGGGGCGTAGTATACTGAAAAAAACCATAAGTGTTGTGTTTTTTTACAGAATAGGATTTTTTTATTTTGCTGTTTTGCTGCATAAAATTGGAAGGGAAAAATTAATAAAAACGTAGGAGAAAACAAAATAGATCTCTAATAGTGCTTTCACTAAAACTAACAACAGAACACATAACACAACAAAAACTAATTTAATTAGTCCCCCTATATATATTTTTCTATGAATTAGTCACTACCCAATAAGAAAAACGTTGGACAAAAGACAAAACCAATCATTGTAGTATTTTGATTATCACGATTGTATTAGTTAAAGATTGATTAGCAGTTGGTATAAAGCAAAGACATATAATAAAAGTTTTATATGTCTTTGGTATAAAGTATACTACCCATAGTAGAAGGTAAATGCAATAAATTACATTTAGGCAAACAAACATAATAAATTATGGAACATGGAACAAAAACAAAAGGTTTTGACCAGACCAATCGATTTCGGGGAAGTCCCGGACCCCGGACCACAAACCACAACTGATGCAACAACAACAACATCATTTATTTCATAAAGTTACAGTTTTGGTGGCTTCCTAAGGTAATTATAAGTCGCGTTTACACGCAGCTAGCGCCGCCTTTCACATCTAGTCAGACGTGATTTGTAGGGGCGCATCGCTGACACGCCTAGGGCTAGCTAACCTACCTATAAACCTATCTATGTGCCGTTTATACCACTGCAATTTGCTTCCCCGGGTTACCTACCCTTTAAGCCTGGTTCAGTGTGTATTACCGAAAGGCTGATGTAATGCCGGCTTGTTTTGAGTGCTAAATGTGTGACGGTTAGAACAGAGGAAAAACACAATTTGAAAAAACCTCTTTCACGTTTCTTTGGCTTTCACGTAAGGGGCATCAAGATGCCCTATTGTGAGGGATGTGTAGCTGGAAATTGCGTATTGGGCATTGCCCATTCAATCAAGGAGCAAATATTAAGCGAGCTTCGCCAAGATCGCTTTCCAGCGGAGCGCGCAGGACAGCCAGTCAGTATGTCTGTGTCCTGTCTTTTGTTCTGATCTCATACTCGCTATGTGCGTTTATTATTGTTCAGGCGGCCTTGGGTTCTGGTAAAACAGAGACGTTGCCCTGTGTATGGGCCCATGCTTAGGTTTATTCTGCGGGTCGTAGCGCACATTGGCTATGTTTGCCGTTAGTGGCGAACCGCGTATACCAGAGTCATAGAACTTGCAGGAAACCTTGTCGATATACTCCTCGACCGTGTCAAGATTCGACCATGAATGCAAGTCCATGACTCTAGTATATCGGCTCGCCGAGAAGGCCGCTCTTAGGTACCGGTTCTGCATAACCTGCAGTGCCTTTTTGTGCGTACTCGCCACAGAAGACCATACAGGGGCTCCATACATTAAAGTCGGCCTGACAATAGTTCTGTAGATGTTTACTTTATTTGCCGGGCTCAGAAAAGATCTTGGTCTGATGAGCATATTTAAACTTTTTTGGGCAATAGCGTTCTTTCTGCGGATCTCGGTCATATGTCCGGTAAAGATCAGTCGCTTGTCAAACACTATTCCCAAGTACTTTACTTTGTCTTTTACGTCTACTGTAATGTCATGTATCGTGAGTGGCGTAATGTCCAAGTTAGTTCTCTTTTTGGTTAATATTGTTAGTTCTGTCTTTGGGACGTTCAAGTTTATTTTCCATCTCGCATAATATGGGAGAAGGATGTCGAGGTGATCTAGGAGTTTGATTTTTGCTGTCTGCGCGATTTTGGATTGCGAGTAAATTGCCGTGTCATCGGCGTAGAGCACTAAGGAAGTGTTAGTGGAGGAGGGGATGTCTGCTATATAGTAGTTGAATAGCTGTGGGGACAAAACAGTGCCCTGCGGGACGCCGGCTTTTAGCGGCCTCACAGACGAACTTGCCCTGTTT
>JAEQML010060752.1:0-26756 GCA_016904865.1 Pissodes strobi | reverse complement strand
CGCGGTTGTCTTATTCACCACCTGTTCAACGTGTGCCTTCCACGTCAATTTACTGTCTAAAATAACTCCCAAATATTTGACTTGTTGACTTAGGCTCAGTCTCGTCTGGTAGAGTATGGGATGTATAAAACCTGTTAGATTTCGTTTCCTTGTGAAGAGAATGAGTTCGGTCTTCCCTGGATTTACTGAGAGACCATTCTCCTCACACCAACCTTGAACTATCCAACACGCCACCTGCATACGCTCGCAGACCGTTCTCACGAACTTGCCCGTGATCATTACTAGCCCGTCGTCAGCATATGCTTGTGCGTAGAATCTCTCAAGATTTAACCTTCTCAGGAGGCTGTCCATCACCAGGCACCACAAATGTGGCGAGAGGCAGCTGCCTTGTGGGCAACCCCCTCTTACCCCGGCCTCGACGCGAACTTCTCCCAGCGTGGCGCTGATCTTTCGGTCTTCCAGTGCCGTTTTTACCCACTTGACCAAATGAGCTGGTGTTCTCTTGGCCTGGAGGGCTTGACAGATAGTTTTCGTTTTAGCCTTATCGAAAGCTCCTTCTACGTCAAAGAAGAGCGCTAGCGCCATTTCTTTGTTTTCTATTGCCTTTTCAGCCCTTCTAACTACAGAATGGAGAGCCGTTTCAGTCGACTTCCCCCTTCTGTAGGCGTGCTGATTATCATGTAGAGGAGAATCAGTTAAGATCTCTTCCATGATGAACCTGTCAATCATTTTTTCTATTGTCTTCATTAAAAATGAAGTTAGACTTATAGGCTTAAAGGACTTGGGATGGGAATAGTCTCTCTTCCCTGCCTTGGGGATGAAGACGACATCCGCTGCTCTCCAAGCTTGTGGAACGTACCCTAGTGCTATGCTGGCCTCGAATACTCTCTTTAAGTAAGGGAGTAACGTGTCAAGGCCCGCCTGCAGCATCATGGGTATAATTCCATCCGGCCCTCCTGCCTTATATGGACTGAACTCCCCCACTGCCCACGGTACGTTACCAATGTAATATCTGTATCTCTAGGCGCTTATGCCAGTTTCTAGATTTATGGCATTTGGCCTTAGATAAACTTTGGATAAACATTTCTCAAAACTTGAAAACGGCTTAACGGATTTTTACGAGCATTTCACGTAGATTTTATGATCTAAGTGTTTTTCTTGTGTTTGTGATTTTCACATTTCCAAGGCCCACAATAAATTAAACGCAGATAACATGGAATTGTTTTAGTAGGGTGTCAGGGACATTTAAATTCGAATTCTAATAATGTGTGGAATATATACCTACTTAATGACAGATTTAATTAGATAATTGTTTGTCATTTTATTATTTTTTAAGTTACTTAACTTAGTAGATTATAAATTTGATTTAACTATTTTTTAAAAATCGTTATATTATTCAATATTTTGATAACAAATATATAGGAACCATTAACTGCAGAGTAGGTACTTTGATCAGTGGAGTTTACAGTTTACAGAGTTTAGTTTTAAGTGTTTGATTTCAAAAGTGCAGTATATGCAAACCGCAATTTAACAGTATTTGTTGTTTGGATTCGTTCTTTGCAAATTTTACATACCTACCTTCGAAAAATAAAAATATATCTTCTATTATACGAGTTTTATATCAAAACAGGTAATTATGAAATATTCACTTTATTTGTAAATAAAAAACACTTGAATCAATCATAACAAAAAAAAAACATTGTTTAAAACATATTTTAAACAGTTTAAAACAAATTGGTTTGAAACGCCCCCGCTGTTTTTAAACATTTTGTTTAGAACATAACAACCCTGTCAAAAAACAAGCAAAAAAAATAAAAATCTAATTTAACACAATAACTAAGTTGTGTGATCCGGCAACATGGACTGGGGCCAATACTGCTCTTACAGACGTATACCCCAGATATCAGGTAGTGTGTAGACTATGAATGACATGCCTACGGTAGTGACCTTTAAGGATGCCAAACGTGCTTTACAGGAAGAAAACTATAAACATTTACGCCGGAAATTATTCTTCAATGAGCGGTAATATCACAGGAACCCTTTGCACCCAAACTTCGTCCATCCATTCGTTCATTTGTGCATTTGTCATTAACTTTTTTAAACAGAAAAAAATTACTTTAACCATTGTGGGTTCTATTAAAAGATTGAACTTTTTTTTTTGGGTTTTCTAATGTCCATTTGTTTCTTTCCCCCAAAAGTTATATTAGTCAGGGTGTTCATGAAAGATAATCTCAAACGTTTGCATTTCCTAATATCCAAATGTATAATAAACTCTCAAGAAAAGTGTTCAAACGTAAGTTAAAATCCTATATATCTGCACTTCTTGACCGAGCGGCTTTCATGTTTTCTATTAATCCAATTGTGTCTTGTAATTTCGAATAATACTTATTTAGGATTGGCTTTCGCCTGCGAGTTTTTTGTTGTTTTGTAACCGCGAGATCAATAAAATACGTGACTGATTTTACCATGGCAGCTTTTTTCGTGACAACTAGTATAATTGAAAGTATATAACCCGATTTTTGATGGTTTTCATCAGAAAATCTGCGTTTCAGTTCTATTTAAGGTTTAGTATTTAATGTGAATATTTTACAGTTAGTGCTAAAGCATGTATATTCCGTTGGCGACACATAAATTTATACACACATGCTTTAGGCTAAATCTAACTTCATATTCTGCATAATGACGATCTATTTTTCATTTATTTCTATGTCCCCAATAACCTTCATAGATTTGATAAAAACAAATATTTTATGCTCGACTTAAGTGTCGTGGAACGACGAGAGTTATTAGTTTTGAAGAGAAAGGTTAATCTCTTTGTCCAAGAATACTGTTCAAAAGTTAGTGAGAAAAGGTGATAGCAACGCACATTAGAGAGAGAGAGAGAATTTGTAGAACAAGTTTAAAAAAAAAATAGTGATAGAGGAACATGTTAACTTGGTAAAATATCTATGGAATAATCCCTAAAAACTGCTATATTTGCGGTACATATAACACAATTCTACTGTGCCACGTCGAATTAAGAGACGTTCTAATTAAGAAGCCATGCAGCCACTTCGAAATCTTAAAAAAAAAATGTCTCCAATAATCAAAGAATTGCACTTGATATGGGAAGATGAATATTTCTGGCAGAATATTTTATATACCAATAAAAATCGTTTCTCATACTACTTATAACAAACTGATTCATGCATATAGTCAGAGAAAGGAAATTAGTGATGGTTTTCGGCACCTGGATAAGTGTCTGCTGACTGCTAATGCTGCAACATTGAATATATATTTTCACCTCCAAAGTTCTTTCTGCTGGGATAGATTTCCTGAGAAATAATTTTATGTATGAAAATGACAACTGTTGGAATAGTGAGACACTTTGTTGAAAATCCTGATTTAAACAGGTTTGAGGATTCATGTTAAAATATAGGATGTACAGGGTGGCTCGAATTCGAGTCTATGCATGGGGAACTCGAAAATGATAGGAGATACAGTGTCGGTCAAATTAAGGCAAAATTGCCCATTTAGGTGCTTAACAATATCCCGTTTAAAAAGTGTTAAAACTCCGAGTATTTCCGTAGATATCCGGAAAAAACCGAGATGTTGAAAAATCGTTTTATTTTTTCCTGAGCTTATTTTAAATTTGAATTTGAATTGGACTTTTGCATTGCCACTTTTTCCGCTCTATTCAATAGTGGTATTCAGTTCGAAATCCGACGTTTCGTCTTGAAGGGATCATCATCAACTTTCCTTTTTTAAATACGAACTTTAATTTTTTTTCTGTTTTGAGATGATATTGGCGTTATTAATATAATTATGTGTTTTTTTTATTCTTTTTAATTTTTATTTATTTTTTTTAATTATTCATTTTGCTTTGTGGTAAAAAATAAACGAACCTGTTTATTTAATTTTACTATTTTTTATTTTTATTAAAAATAAAAACTCCAATTATCCACTTAACACAAGAAACAAATTAAAATATTTTTATAAAATATAAAAATTTCAAAGTAACTTGAAACTAAACTGCTGCACATAATTATCGTTACAAGCGCATTTTTCAGTCATATTTGATACCTTGTAATTCCTAAAATACTGAACGGATTTCAAAAAGCAGGTCAGATTTCAAAAGGTCTTTTCATGGTCTCTTGAATCATTGATAACAACTTCTTAAATTTTGTCCGGGGGCTAGGGATAAAACAAAAAGTCGTGCATTTTAGCAAACATTTCATTGGCTCCCCATTGTGTAGGAAGAGCATGCTAATGTTTTTTAACGTAACATTTCATAGATATTGACCATGCCTCGGGACCTTTTTGGGATATTGCGGATATCTACTATTATGGTTTTCGAAAAAAAAAATCCGAAAAATTTTAATTTTCTATTTCTACAATTTGCTCTATTTTATAAAGTGTATCAAGTTAGTCTTTGCTAATTTCTATTCCCTCTCCTCCTGAGAACTCGCTCTGAAAACATGTACAATGGTTTTATTTAGGAACTTAAATCAATAACAAAATCACTTCTTTGTTCACTATAACGACTCATGTAAAAAATGAGAACAAATACTCTGGAGTGCGTCAAACAAAAACATTGATTGGATGAACATTTAGAACCTTGTTGGGCCGCCTCTATTTAGAATGACGGTCCTAACCCTCTCGGGCATAGAATCCACTATAGTCTATTTCGAAATGGCGCGGAGTAATAAAATCTACTTATAAATGCAAAACGCTAACAGAGTGGTCAAATAAATTTTTGTGATTTCTAAATATTTAGCCACAGCTGTTATAGCCTGCTGTATTATATTTTAACCATTCCACCCTGTTTTGTATGGCAATCCCGCTGCAAACAATAGGCTTTATTAGCAAAGGGGCCATTTTCTACCTACAGTAGCGTACGTTTGGGTATTTAATTTAAAATACCTGTTTTACCTAAGTACTTTCATTTATTCACTTATTTATGTATATTCAAAAACAGTTAGTATTACTGTAACATTTATCACATATAATATTTATATAATAAGGTATAAGAATTGCAATTTTGTGTAAACAGTTATGTAGAGAACTATGGTATATCATTTTCGTCGTCAGAAAAATCCGTCGAATCTTCGTCATGTTCCAAGGATATAATTAAAGGCTCTACAATTAGGTCAATTAAATGGTCTAGTTTCCACATGTTTTCTTCTTCTTTTATAACATGCTCAATACACTTACGCCATTTTTCAGAATCGACATTTTTTAAAGATTCCTCAAAGATAATTTTAACATCTTTCATTTTAAACGTCGTGTTTCTCCTTGCTAAATAACTTTTTACTTGGGTCCAAACAAGTTCAATGGGATTTAATTCGCAATGATACGGAGGCAGACGAAGAATAATAATATTTCGTTTCTGTGCAATTTTGTCAACTACATACTCGGTGAAACGAGCTTTATTTGAGGACACTATGGGCAACAGTTCCTTTTTCACCATACTTTCATCAAATGGTATGTTATTCTGTCTAAACCACTGAATAATATCCGCTTTTCTCCATAAATTAGTTGGTATTCTGTCAACTTTTCTGGAATGATAACTCGCATTGTCCAACACTATCACAGAATTAGGTGGAATGAGATCTAACATTTCTTCAAAATATTCTTCGAACACATCGCCATTCATGTCTTCATGGTAATCGCCAGAATGATTTGACTCAAACATTAACAAACCGCCCTCAACAAAACCATCACCACTTCCAAGGTGTGTAATAATCAGTCGCTTTCCTTTCCCAGATGGTGGTTTTAGTCCGGTGGACCAGCCTTCTAAGAATGCTTGACGAAAACTTGAATGTCTTCTCCAGCAAATAATTTCATCTTTTTCGATTAGGAGCAATTTTCTGCTTTGTTTTTCCCAGCTGAAATTCATTTGTTTTAAAGTTGTCCACAATTTCTTCCTGCTTGTCGTTGGAGACATATTTTGGTCTTGCTTCAAGGCTCCTAAAATTTTGTCGATGGTTGGTATTTCCTTATTAAAATAAAAGGAATGTACTGTTCTTCTAATTATAAGTTTGTAGTCTTCATCGATAGGCACCGTCTTTCTTCCTGAAGATGGTATAGGTGGTTTTACAGCTCCACTTTTTCGTTCACACCTTAATTTATATATTGACGTTTTTGAAACACCCGTCATTTGCGAACACATTTCCACCACAGTATCAACGCTATACAGAGGATTTTGATGTTTGAGGGCGTCATATACGTTATGAATAATATTCTTTTCGTTAACAGAAAATGGGCATTTGCTCACTCGTTTCACTGGAGAGAAAACTGAATTAGCCATTTTAATTGAAACTATGAAATGAAACAAACACACTGTGTCTTCTTCGGAAGAACAAATATAACTGAAAAATTACAATTACTTAAACTTTAGGGTATGCATACAAAAAATCGTCAAATTTGAATCTTTACAATAGTAATAAAAAAACCTAAGTGTGATAAATATAATGCTGGGAAAGTCCGAGTATTAGGACAGGTAAACGTTTAAAATATGTACGTATATGTACGTAATTATGTACGCCTATGTATCAGCCATCAGAAAATTATTTATTACTTCGCATCATTTCGAAATAGAGTATAGTCCGACAATCAAGTTTTGGGGAATAGCTTCCCATTCACGCAAAATCGCGTCCACTAATTCTTGCAAATTTTGATATTCATTCCCTTCCCGGTTCAACGTAGCTTAAGGTTACTCCACATATGTTCGATAGGATTCATATTCGGCGACCTAGCAGGCCAAATCATTCGCGTGATATTGTTTTCCCTAAGCAAGTCGTTGGCGATTCTTGCTCTATGAGGACGAGCATTGTCGTCGAATAAAACAAAGTCCCCAAAATTCTCTGCAAATGGTAAAAGAATACATCATCCTGCATACGTCGCGGCAGTCATAATTTGCCCAATCAGTACAATCAATTCAGTCCTACCATTCCTCATGATTCGACCCCAGTCACACCGCCTCCTCTAAACGCCACCCTCGCTTCCATATGCTCTTCTCTGAATCGTTCCCCGTTCCCCTCTTACTCTCCACACTAAAATACGCTCATCAGAATTATACAAGTTAAATCTAGCCTCATCCACAAACATGCACCTAGCCCATTCTGCTATTTCCCAATGTTGATGGGCAATTGCCCATTCCATCTTGCGGCTCGAGGGATCCTTAGGAGTTGGGGACATGCTGCAGAAAATTAAAATTTTTAATTTGTTTTTCCCCGAAAACCATAGTAGATAATCGCAAAATCCCAAAAAGGGCCCGAGGCATGGTCAATGTCTATGAAATGTTACGTTCAAAAAATATCAGCATGTTCTTCCTACAAAATGGAGAGCCAGTGAAATTTTTGTTAAAATGCACGACTTTTTGTTTTACCCTGCATTATAGCCCCCGGTCAAAATTTAAGAAGTTGTTACCAATGATTCAAAAGTTGATGAAAAGACCTTTCGAAATCCAACCTGTTTTTTGAAATTCGTTCAGTATTTTAGGAATCACAAGGCATCAAATTTTACTGAAAAATGCCCTTGTAACAAAAATTATGTGAGGCAGTTTATTTAAAATTACGCCAAAGCAAAGTAAGTAATTAAAAAAAAAATTGAAAAAAAATAAAAACACATGTTCATATTAATAACGCCGATATCATCTGAAAAACGATAAAAAAATAAAATTCGTACTTAAACAGTTGATGATGACCCTTTGAAGACGAAACCTCGGATTCCAAACTGGAAACCATCATTGGGTAGAGTGGAAAAAGTGGCAATGCAAAAGCGCAATTTAATTTGAAATAAGCTCAGAAAAAAAAAACAATTTTCCAATATTTCGGTTTATACCGGATATCTCCGGAAATACTCGGAATTTTAAAACTTTGTTAGCGGTATATTGTTAGCCACCTAAATGCGCAATTTTGCCCTAATTTGTTCAACCTGTCTGTATCTCTTACGGTTTTCGAGTACCCCATACACAGACTCGAATTCGAATCACCCTGTACATTTCTACTACAAAATAAACTGAAGTTACATGATGGTGGAAAAGCTAAATCCAAATCATATTGAGCGAAATATTTCCTGAATGCCTAGAGGCTACATTATCTATTAAATTGTAAGGGAGCAGCATATTTTTAAATTTTGTGTCAAATTTTGTTATTAAAATTTATCCTTACGTACAGTCCCGGACCGGACAGTCATTTCCCAAGCCTGAACAGGTATAGAGAAAAAAATTATGTGCATCACCTTTATAAGCACAGAACTAAAGTGAAACTTCTGAAAGAGATATAAGGAATTGAGTTTTTATTTTTTTTAAGCTCATTTTCCCAACTTTTGCCCCCGGTTTCGACACTTTTTAATTGTTTCCTTTTTTTTCTCCGGAAACCGCGTTTCTCTAACTTTTTTTCTTTATTAATTTTATTTCATTTTATAATACTCTTATTAATTTTCCGAAAATTTTTTTTACTATTTATTTTTCTTGTTTGATTTTATAATACTTTTATTAATTTTCCGAACATTTTTTTTACGTTTTTTTAAATTTTTTTCCTATTTTGTGTCAAAAGTTTTTGTTTTTTTTGTCATAGAGCATGTTTTTCTTCCCATTTCGGCCATCCCCGACCTCGTAGCTGAACTCCTTCGCCTTTTTTTCGCCTAAAACCTCGTTTCTCTAACTTTTTTTTTATAAATTTTATTTTTCTTATTTCATTTGGCAATACTTTTATTAACATTCCGAACAATTTTTTACTTTTTTTTTAATTTTTTCCCATTTTTTCGAAAATATTTCGGTATCCGGTGAGGGGGGGGATAATTCCCTCCCCGACTGATGACCCCCGTGAAACCGGGTCATCGCTTGTCAGATTTTCGATCCGAGGCTCCGTTGCGTTTCCTAACCGATGGATTGGAATAAAGGGAGTTGTAGAATGGCCTGCCAGGTCGCCCTTAAACTATTTCTTTTGGGGGCAGATGAAAAAACAAGGTTTACGTCACTAAACCTTAATACCTATATATTTATTTAATAATATTCCTAAATTAAAATTTAAGTCTTATTTAGTTTTAAAATGCCAATATTTTCTAAACGGGTGGATTTAGGTATAGAGAATGATACATGGTGTAGAATGTCAATAGCAATCATAAACTGAAATAATAAGTTTAGTTTAAGTTAAGTTTAAGTTTAGTTTAAGTTTCTTTATATGTAGAGTATGGGATCATTTTTCTTAATATATTTTAAGTTTAATTTTGTCCAATTTAACTAGAAGGTAGCTCTGTCATTTTGCTAATTATAGGCCTAATGTTATTTAGTGCTTGCGTCTCTTTATCAGCACAGGATTATATCCGGTAAACGAAAGGTCACCCACTCACTATGTAATCCATTGCAGTTATTTGATTAGCCTCGGGGTAACCAGTCTCAAGGTATAGCGCCAAGTTAGTAATTTTATACATCGACTTGGTAAACGAATACCTTTATTAGAGATTATTAAGTTAGGTTTGTTTTACCATAAATGAGCCCATTTACTACTCTAAAACTTCATATATTGGTTAATTATTAGCCTTGCAATGACAATAAAATAATAATACCGAAGATACAAGGTGTCATAGTTGCAATTTTATTTTTGTTTTATTTTAATTTTTTTTTAACTTTGTAGTTTGTAGATCGGGAGTTTTTTTAGGGTAAAATTAAAATGTTTTCACAGTTTTGCTGTTATATGCGGAGAACGCCACCTACGTTACTTGGCGAGTCTTTAAAACCTGAACCTAAACTTTTTTGGGCCTTAATGTAATTTTGTATAAAAATATCTGTGCTCCAGTCTTTTTTAAATGAGGCCATCCTTTGAAAATGTCAGAGGAGTAACTGTTTTCAAAATATTTGCCATTAAAAGTTTCGCTGCATAGTAATCTTATGGGTACAATATTTACTGGACGGTAGAGTTTGTTAATTATTTTAAATTAGATATTTTGTAATGTAAATCATTTTCTACAATCTAGTTTTTAATAGCATATAGAAAACTGTTACTCCTAGCGAAATTTAAGTATATCTGGATAATACATATTTTTATAAAAAATTAATTGCCTCAAAAACCCCCGATATCCAAATTTGTTAAAAGATATAGTTTAAAAAAAAGTAAAAAATTTTGGATCATACGTGGGTTACATTAAATCCTAAGAATTTGTAATTTTGTTGTTTACCATTAATTATTGGACACCCTGTATAATAATCGTTCAATATATGCGCAAATTATTATTGAGCAAACATACGTTTTCGATTATCTTACAGAAGATATGCTAGAAGCATATTTTCAATTTTTTAATTAATAGTAAAGATTTTCAGTTTTAAAGAGTAGACATTGAAAACTGGTTTCTCAGAGTTTCCGTCTATTTGCGGAAGTGCTTCAATTGTCCATGGAATAGAACAAGAAAGGTTCATCTGGAATACTTCCAGTGGCTTGTTCTTGCCACCCACTTCATAGAGTAGCCCATATAACGGATATAACAACGATTCTATATCTATTTTGTTGCTATGTAAGCATTTTTACATTTAGATAAGCGGAACGTTTTCTGTTCATTAACCGGTTTTTTAGTGAAAATAGACGCAAAAAAACAAACACAGCGAAACCTTCAATTATTATAACTATTACATAGTGAATTATTTTTATCCGCATCGGATGATGCAATTAGGTGGCAGGAGTCACTTGCTTATCTCACCGTATATTCTTCTTATTTTGTTCATTATAAAGAGATTTTCTAGGTTGTCTATGGACACTGCATCGACCAATGTGTAATTGGTCGATGGATACTGGCTGTACCGTCTTAGACGTCGCGTCGCCTGGTGGATTTAGAATAAGAGGTAGAAAAAATTTGAAATATAAAAGAGTTTTTCATGAAACGCCAGGATTTACCATCAGAGCAAATAAAAGAGCATTGCAATACAACTTCTTTTTTTTAATGGATCGCCCTGTATATGATTCCTTTATCGGATCATCCATTCGTTACTTATTCCGAATATATCAGGGTTAATACCTGCATCTTTACAACCAACTGGATAAAATTGACAAAAGCTGACCCATAAGAGCAACGCAGTAGACAATAAAAAACCATTATTGTATACAGTTTTCTTTCTCGTTTTTCTCAGTTTTAGACATAGCGATATAAAAATTAGTATATTATTATATTCGGAATCTTTAACGAGCAAACTGTCCGATACAAGAACCATGTACAGGATGGTCCATGTAAAAACGCCTGTTTGTATTTTTTGACAGCTTACGATGCTCAATATTCGTTCTGCTATTAAATCTTGGCGGTTCATGAAAACCCTACAACTTTTGTAAACTCGGTTACTCGATAAGCCATGTTTAAATTTAAGGAATAACCCTGTACTGTACAGGATTATCATTTATATTTATATACAGGCTTAATTATTGCAGATAGAAAAAAATACTTAATACAAAAGTTGTATGGATTTCAGAGAACTTCCTAGAAAATTTTTTTTTAATATACAGGATGAGTCAGAAATGAGTGGCATACCAAATTTTGTTTTTTTTTAAATGAAGCGCCCTGTATATTTTTGAATTCTTAAATTCTCATTATTCTCTTTTCAAAAATGTATAATTATAATATGTCTATACTTGCTCCGGTAGTTTTTGAGCTATTCGACTTCAAAATTGCGCCTTATCTGAAATTAAACATAATTATTATTCTAGCTAATTAACGTGAAATCGTGTCTAAGGTATCTTGCTGTTACTGACATTATCACTGTCATTTAATAGCAATAAAATGAGCTATTCCATTGAAGACAAAGTAAATATACTACGAGTATATTATGTCAATAATGGACTAATGGACACTCGAAATCAGTATCATTCCCAGTAGAACCAACCGTCCCAACACGAAGCACAATATACAGGGTGTCCCGGATAAGAATGAACTCTATAGGGATCTCGTAAACCATTAGAGCTACAGATATGTTTAAATTAGGAAAAAGATGCGCCCCACTGAACCCTGCTCTATGATGTTTTAAAATTCGGAAAATTCCGAAGATATTTGGAAAAAACCGAAAATTCGCGATTTCGTTATTTTTTTCTGACTCTATTGGAAAAGATATGACAAAATAAATTTCACATTCTCATTGCTACTTTTTCTGCTCTACAAGCCCACTTTCTTAGATTTTCAATCCGACGTTTCGTTTATTCGCAACCATCATCAACTTAATTTTTTTAAATAATCGAGAAATGTTGTTTTATTCCTAATAAACTTTAATTTTAATTCTAAATCCAACGACATATCACACTTAACATTTTTCCCGACGTTTCTGACTAAAAAACCTAGTTGATGATGATTGCGGAGGAACGAAACGTCAAAAATCTAATTATGTCATCTTGTCGAGGAGGAAAAGTGGCAATAAATATGGAATTTATTTTAGTCTATATCTTTTAGTAGAATGAAAAAAAACCATTTGCGAAAATTCGGCATGGCACAGTAATTCACAATATTGCGTTTTCATATATTTTGTATTCTATTCCAGAAGTTATTTTAAAATTCATTTTCATTGCCACGTTTTCTTCTCTACGAGGAAAAATTCTTATTTTAATTTAGCTACCCCAACATAGCGTAGGTACCCTTTTAGCATCGATAGGCGGCTTTGAAATTTCTTTCGATCTATCACTTGGGAAACCTATATCAGTTATTTGTCAATTTGTTAATTTGGGATTAGTTTAAACTGTTGCATTTTATTATAAAAATAATGGGAAATGGCACATTATTCTAATGAAGAAAAGTTTGACATGATTTGTTGTTATATCGAGAGTCACAAAAATTGTGCACAAGCAGAGATGCGTTATTTTGAAAAATATCCTGAACGGCGGCGTCTACACGGTTGATCCATTTTAAAAGGTTAGGTACAAACTTAAGAGAACATGGCGCATTTGACAAACCAGTGTTACATCGAAAAAAAACACGACCCTGAACAGATGATGACAGTGTTGCTGGCTGTAGAAGAAGATGATTCCATAGGACTTCGTACTATTGAAGAAGAACATGCCGTACCAAAAATAGTGGCTCAACGAATTATTTGCAGAGAAGGATACAGCGCGCATAAATACCGCATCTGCCATGCTTTGCATCCTGGAGATAAAGAGCGCAGAATGACTTTTTGCGAGTGGTTCACCAGACAATGCGATGAAAATCCGCAATTTTCTCATAAAATTCTCTGGACTGACAAAAGTTATTTTTTCAATAATGGTATATTTAATAGAAAAATAGATATTATTGGTCAAGGAAAAACTGAAAATCGATTTTTCGAACATTCAGATTTCAGATACCAGAACCGCTTTGGAACAAATATCTGGTGTGGTATTTTCGCAAATCGAATCATCGGACCCATATTTTACGAAGGAACACTCAATTCCGAGAGATATGGGCAATTCTTATGGAATGAAATAGAAGATGCTCTCAATGACCTCTCCCCACAATTCACGAAATAATACGGAATATTTAAGAGACCGACCGCTTCGAAAATAATTTAATTGCCACTCATGGTCCGATAACCTGGCCTCCACGATCTCCAGATATAGCACCTCTAGATTTTTTCCTGTAGGAGTACCTAGAAAATGAAGTCTACTGGAAAACTTTTGAAAACACTTAAGAATTAAAAGCTGAAATACGAGCAGCCATTAGAAAAATAACACCGACAGTGTTAGAAAACGTAATAACAGAAATTGTTCATGGTTGTTATTTGTGTTTGGAAAATGAGGGAGGCATAACTTTTTTGTGTAACAAGAATATTAAATTAATATAATACATACCTCAATTAGATGGGGTTCAAAAATTGTTATTGTTCGTAAATACCATAATATTTTTTGTTATTAAATTTCTTTTTACTAAGTAGTAAATTATTAATTGTTTTTAATTATACAAATAAGAAAAATAAAATTTACTTTATCCTATCGCTTTAAATATCTAGTTACAGAAGAAATGAATGAAATTTAGGCAAACACGAATATTTGCCTGGATTGATTATTTTCCGTTCCGACTAAAATCGATAGATCAAAATAAATTTTACATTTTTATTGACACTTTTTCTCACTTCAAGATGCCGTAATTAGATTTTTGGCCTGACGTTTCGTTCCTCCGCAATCATCATCAACTAGCATTGATGATGGTTTTTAGCCCGAAACGTCGGAAAAAATGTTAAGTGTGATATGTCGTTGGATTTAGAATGAAAATTAAAGTTTTTTAAGGAATAAAACATCATTTTTCGACTAATTTAAAAAATTAAGTTGATGGTTGCGAGGAAACGAAACGTCGCGTCGGATTGAAAATCCAAGAAAGTGGGCTTGTAGAGCAGAAAAAGTAGCAATGAGAATGTGAAGTTTATTTTGTCATATCTTTTCAAATAGAGTCAGAAAAAAATAAAAACGAATTTTTGTTTTTTTTTTCAAATATCTTCGGAAATATTCGGAATTTTCCGAATTTTAAAACATCATATTGCAGGATTCAGTGGGGCTCATCTTTTTCCTAATTTAAACGTATATGTAGCTCTAATGGTTTACGAGATCCCTGTAGAGTTCATTCTCATCCGGGACAATTGTATAGTAAACAAATTGGAAGAAACCAAAAGTTTAAATAGAAATAAAAAAATAATTATAAATCCAAACGAAAATTCTCTACAGGAAATAATTATTGTTGTTAATTTTTCTATGCTTAGTAATCCTGATGCCATTTGGCAAAATTCAACAAACTGTTCATCGTTATAATTTTCAGCCATATAAATTTCTACCCGTTCATGGTCTAACTAATGAACATAAATGATAAAGATAATCTTTTTTCCAAGATGTTTTAAGAAGGCGTTTGTTAAATCCACTTTTCTTACGCAATATGATTTTTACAGATAAAGCTACGTTTACTACTATAAAATGGTATGTTTGATCGTCGTAATAATCCTCACAATGTTCGGTGCAAATATCAAGGACGACAAAGTTTAAATGTTTGGCGTAGCATTGTAAAAAATAAAGTTATTGGACCAATCTTTTCCCTGGAAGTCTTACTGGTGTCAGATATCTACAATATCTATGATATAGAACAGCAGTTAGATAACATTCCTTTAAACCAGAGATTTTAATTCATTTAGCAACAGGATGGCGCTCCAGTGCATTGTTTTAAATCGGAACCATGATCTGTGAATTGGGCGAAATTGACATATAAGATGGCCAGCAAACAGTCCAGACCTGGCGTCGCTTGATATATTATTCTATTGGGTTATCTCAAAAACACAATAGGCCCGAAAATATAGTTTTATTGGAACAGAGAATTAGGGAAGAAATTGTAATATTAATTGTATTAATCAACAATTATTACAAACCATTGATAAATGCTTCGCCAACCAAGAAGGGCATGTGGAGAACTAGAATTTAAGGTTCTTATTTTTATTTTTTATTTTTTTTATTTTATAGTTTTATTTAATATTTATCGTTCATAATAAAATATTTTCTTACTTTAAAATCATAATAACCATTTTCTACATTAACATCATAATGACAATGATAAATAATATAAATAAATAAATAGATAAATAATAAAATAATTATTCAGATAAGGGGCAATTTTGAAATTTTTGAAAAGAGAATAATGAGGAGAATCTAAAAATCCAAAAAAATGCAGTGTATTTTATTAAAAAAAAAAAATTAGTGCGCCAATCGTTTCTGACTCACCCTATATTAAAAATTATTTTTTCTCTGAAGTTCCCTGAAATCCATACAACTTTTGTATTTAGTATTTTTGAAGTGAAACTTCTTTAGCGGGGGTAAAGTCAGAAAAATTAAACGATTATCAAAGTGAAACTCTCCTTTAATTAATCAGGACATGTAGCCGAGGTAAAATAAGGGTCCTGGACGAAAACTGGATCCCTTCCTTGTTCGGCCAGGAGAGGGGGAGACGGAAAAACTAAAATAATTAATTTCGAAGAGAACGGGAAAAGCTACGGGGTCGAAATTTTATGGTACGTGCGCCTCATAAGCTGTGTTTTACCATATCGGTGCTTTAATTTAAGGGGGAATTTTGGGGAAAGCCCGTTTTTTGCCGATATCTCTGCGACGCCGACGTGGCCTCGGATCGAAAATCAGACAAGTCATCACCCCTAGAGTCACGGGGTCATCAGTGGGGGGGATTATACACCCACCCCCACCACTCTGGATACCCAAAAACATTCAAAAAAAAAAATGGGAAAAATTGAAAAAAAACGTAAAAAAGTGTTCGGAAAAGTAATAGTATTATAAAATGAAATAAGAAAAAAAAATAATTATAAAAAAGTTTGAGAAAAGCGGTTTTCGGCGTAAAAAAGGCGAAGTAGTTCAGGTACGAGGTCGGGGATGGCAAAAATAGGAAGAAAAAAAAAAGTTTTTCAAAAAATGGCGAACATTGAAAAAAACGTAAAAAAATGTTCGGAAAGTTATTAAAAGTTATTTATAAAACGAAATAAGAAAAAATTTAAAAAAATCAAAAGATTGTTCGGAAAGATAATTAAAGTACATATTATAAAACCAAATAAGAAAAGAAAATTAATAAAAAAAAGAAGAAATTGTTCGAGAAGTTAATAAAAGTATTATAAAACGGAAAAAAAATTAAAAAAAAAGTTAGAGAAACGCGGTTTTCGGCGCAAAAAATTTTAAAAAAAGGAAAAAAAGTGTCGAAACCGGGACAAAAGTTGAGAAAAACAGCTTAAAAAAAAGAAAAACCTAATTCCTAATATCTCTTTCAGAAGTGTGACTTCAGTTGTGTGCTTATAAAGGTGAGGCACATAATTTTTTTTCTATCTGCCAAAATAAACCCTGTATAGGGTGACGAAATATAAATGATAACCCTGTACATAATGCAATAGTTGAAATAACGGAGATTGGAATGCTTCAATGGCGCTAGTCAACTGAGAAGTTATGATGGTTCTTGAGGTTCATGGAATTACAACGTTCAAATTGCAATTATTACTTTCGATGGCATGATGGTTATTTACGCCATGAAATCCCTGAATGAGCCCATAGACCAATATTTATAGTAATCTGTGCAATGAATGGTTTGATGTAGTATGTGTTTATATATTTCAACATATTATTCCCTATTATTTATGAGTTCTTTAAATCTTGAGAACTACGAAAGAAAATTTGTTTTTTTAACATAATGAATGTCGTAAGTACGCGTGCGTTCAGCCATTGATATAATATCCTTTTTTACATGCTGCATCTAGGACATGCAGTAGATAGAAACTAATCTAGTTTCTCCTCATGTTCGTCACCGCAAGAAAAATGAGTTTGGCCAATCCTTCCATCTGTATAGAGAAATTACTTCTTTATGGATTTCCAACTTTGTAACGCTCTGTATTATATCTTCCAAATCTTCTCATTTCATTTACATGTAACAGATTCTTTTATCGCAAATTCATCACATATTTTAGGAAAATTTTAAGTTATCAAGACAGGTATTTTGGTCATATTAGATGTGGAATCACCATAATACATAAACATGCCTTGAGATGATTCAATTTATGAATGATTTCAACATGTATTAATTTGTAAGATAATGCAAAAGGCTACTATCCCAAACTAAATCGCCAATAAAATATTTAATTTAATAATTAACCTTGATTGGGTAGCATATGGTCGTTTTGGGTTAATTGCTATGCCTAAAATTATCATAATATTGGTTTTGATAGGCGTCCGAAATATGAATATTTAGACCGCACCACAGAATCCCGTCGAGATAGTCACAAACAACCCTTTTACTACTGCCTTTATCGTAGACGATCTTCATAAAAAATAGCTGCGCTTTTTTGCAATCTCAAACTTAAACCTAATTAATTTGTGTCGGCGCGGTATCAGAGCCGTAATGAAAATTTCTAAACGATTTAAATGGCCGCCTTCCGTTTCCGCGTCGCCATGAATGTTTTTGTCGTCATTGAAGTAATTGCTTCAAGGCGTAATTTGATGTGATTTTATTTAAACGAATGCCAGTTAATAGTTCCCAGTATTGCAGCGTAAACCAAAAATATGCAATATATCTGCACACTAATTATTGTTAACCGGTCGAATACGTAATATTATTTAGTGTCGGCAACAAAAGTAATATCCCTAAATACGCCTAAATATATACGGTGCACTTTATATTACAGATTACCTTGCATAGGCGTATCACTAAGATCTGTTGCATATGTATTATATTACTCCCACACCCATCGAGCGCGTTCAGCAGCTTCCAACTAACTGATTTGGTAAAGATTACATCCAACGTCAAAATTTTAACCACTAAAAATTGATAATATAATAGAGCGGTAACGAAACTAAGGATAAACACAATCAAAGGATCAGAAATAAGCTTGTGCTGCAATGCCCCAGTTACTGCAGGAACTTCTGGTCGGTAGCAGGGACAGTAAGTAATAACTTTACAAAAACCCATCTTTGTAGTGGCGACTGCAGCTAAAGAAAAACAAACATGCTTACTGTTTATTTCATAGCATGTTTCATCGCACTCTACCTTAAACGTCCCCCAAGGCAAGGCTCTCCCCACCATATCCAAATCAGCACTACCATGGCAGAAGTTAAGTTTCCTCACCGTGATGTTCATAAAATCCTCAAACAACTCGACACGCAAAAGGCATCAGGACCGGACGGAATACCTGTCATCGTGTTAAAAAAAACTGCGCCAACGCACCCATTTTTTCCAGACTTTTTTTTCTGTCTTACCGAAAAGGGATTTACCCATCTTCTTGAAAAGTCGCTCGAGTGCAACCTGTTCCAAAAAAAGGCAAGAAAACCACGCCATCAAACTGTCGCCCAATTGCCTTGCTTCCAATAAACTCCAAAGTCATGGGACATGTAGTCAATCAGCAACTGCTCAAGTACCTCGAGACCAACAGAATAATTAGCGATAACCAATAGGGCTTTCGCAAAGAGAGATCGACAGTAGACATATTGGTCTATGTCACCCATATATGGAGTAGGGCAATTGAGAACTACGGAGAATCTCGAGCGATTAGGCTGGATATTTCAAAGGCATTCGTCAGAGTTTGGCATGACGGGTTGCTCAACAAACTGCCGGCCTTCTAACTGCAAGCGTCACTGTGCAGCTGGATCATACACATTTACCATTAATGCGGGCGTGCCGCAGGGCACAATACTTTCGCAAATTTTGTTCCTCGTCTATATTCATGGCCTGCGAACGGAAACCAATAATCCTGTTTACACTTTTGCAGATGACAGTACCCTCGTCTCCCAATTTAGATCAGAAAAAGCTTTACCAGCGACTGAGACTTGTCACCGCAGACAGGAGCAGATTACAAGATCTGGAGAAAGTGAACTTGGTGCTAGAGAAATTGATCCAGTTCAATGCAGTAAAAATCCAAACCGCCGCATTTTCCGAGAATGCCAATATGGCGGGCCCTGACATTATGGCAGGATCGACCATTCCTTCATCCTCGTCAATCGGATTACTGAGTGTCTCGATCAACTGCAATATGTCCTGGTATGACCACGTTGCTAACATCGCAAAATCAGCCTCGCAGAAGCTTGGTGCGCTATTTCGCAACAAAAGCTGTATACACCGCAGCATCTGTTCTTGCTCTACAAAGCGCAAATATGACCATGCTTAGAATATTGCTCTCACATCTGGGGTGCCCTCGGGGGTGCCGCACCGTGCCGGTTTTACAGATTTTTTTACGGCAGATGTACCCAGGATTTGTTGACCCGCCTAGAACATCGCTTTACAATGATTCCTTTGTCTAGAGCACTGCATTACTGTAGAACTCACTCCCAGGAGATCGGTTTTCCCCAAATTACAACCTCAGCTATTCAAGAACCGTGTCAATCAACATCTTCACACATACCGCTCGTCGAGTGCCATAGAATCTCCCCTCTCTGCGTGTGTGTGTGTGTGTGTGTGTGTGTGTGTGTGTCATTGCCATAAAAAAAACCCATCAAGGGTATGACTTAAAGCTGAAACTTACGTCCTTTTGAAAACCGAAAACTTGAACTTTAGTCTCATTTTTATAGTTTTCATTACAGTTTTTGAGGCATAATTACACCAAGTATCACTTACCAAAAAACTAGCCGAAACCGAGAGAAAAACATACAATTAGACCCGAACAAAAACTTATAAAACTGTGCTGTAACAACAAGTGGGCATTGGCTGTAAACAAGCCGGCCGAGCGGCACACATTGAGGTATTGCACAAAAGCAACAGGTCTTTAAGTTCGAAATATATGGTTTTACGCATTTAAAAATATGCATAGTTTTTTTTTCCAGGAAAAAAAATGTAGAGGTTTTTTTCCCACAGGTTCTATATGGTTTTTGGGGTGCTGAATCTGAATCTGAGGTTTGCCACCTCGCCAGGCGTCGACTTCACAAAGAAAATTGCAAAATACCTCAACATTTTGCATTGTTTTCAGTTTTTTAATTATAACTCGAAAACTAAGCGTTTTTTGATTATAACTCTGATATACCAAATTAAAGCAGACAAAATGTCCTACAAATACGTATAATAACTAAAGTCTGGACAATCCATAACGTCGTTAGATCGTGCTGAAAAAATGGCATTTCTTGACTTTACGCTAAAAAAATTGAAAACGTTAATCTAACTGCGCGCTGGTGCCTTACTGTCAACTTCATACACCTCTAAAATCAATTATTTTATGATTACCTGGTCTCCAGGTTACATTTAAGGAATTGTCAAACGGGAGTGAGGTCCATATTATTATATGGTCAACGGGCTTTCTAGTTCAAACGAAACCGTACCACTCTTAATTCAGGGGGGAGAAGGTTTTGATTAAAAGAAACATAATTTGAAATAAATTTGTATTTGCACGAAAAAGAAGCAAAAACACCAGTTTTTAATAATTTTCATATTCATTCGTCCTCTTCATCTGCAGATTTATCACCTAAGACAAGGTGAATTGCTAGTTTAGATAACTATAATAGAGCCCATGTTGTTCAGGTTCATTCTTCTTCCATGTTTCAAAATTTCCTTTTTCCTTTCTCATTACTATAGCATCTGTAAGGACTCGGATAGATTCTGGAATTAGGTCGTCAACATTATCTATAAAGGTATCTGGTGGAGGGTACTGCGTCAAATTGTACACTTGAGAGCGTGCATCTTCAACAATAATAGCAGCTGCTGTTTTAACAATCCTTATCCTTTCTTCTTTCTCCGACCTCCCCTGATACCAAGTAACAGTAATAATCCTGTAGCTTTGAAACACACAATATAAGGCATATTGGCTGTTATAAATATATCATTGCCATACTTCTCAAGGAGGCGCTGGTTTACTGTTCTTGGGTGAGGACAACAGTCACCTTCAATCTCATTTATTATTTCGTCAATTGTAAACTGGCCATTTTCATAACTGTTTTTAAGATGTTTGAAAATATATTGCATTTCTCCATCCCCATTACTTCTAGGTCTACCTTGTATTTTTGTTTGACGTTTGGGGAGGTATAGCTCTTTCATCCGTAAAAATGTTATTGAGCATCAGCAGCTGGCAAATCATTGACTGAACGTATGCGATGCAAAATAGCATGTCAGGCTTCATCATTTCGATCTTTCAGCAGCCTCTCTATATTTTTTAACTACAGTACATTGAGTCACAGAGTACACAGGATTGCGGCGTTGTGGTGGCTTTTTAATTTGTTTGTTTAAATTATCTGGTGGCATTTCCTCCACACATATAAAACAGTGGATTTTAAATGATAATTGAGGAATATTTGAGAGAAGTGCAGATGAATTACTACTTTGTGTATTCCTCTTACGGGCAGCATTAATCAATTTTTCATTAGTATATCTCTTCTTACATTTTTCGCGTACCTCAACTTCTTTAACAATCTTACATATATTAAACAAAACAATTTTACCATCCTCTCGATCTGTAATTGCTACAATGAAACCATCCAACCCCTTTTCCTTCGCTACAGTCGCCTTGGTTCCATCATCTAACGATCCGTCACATATGATACCCTCGCGAGACATTTTAAGCGGACTAATAACACTCGTTTTATTGTCTTATTAACAGCATGCGTCACACGAGACCATAACTAAATTGCATGGAGTGGTAGTGTTTCTAGAAGTGTCTACGTGAACTTTTAATGGATTTCGTTGCGAAGCTTCGTGCATGCTCAGTTTCTGCCCCATATTTGGCAAAAGGCTTTAAATTTTTGGTAAATTGCTCTCAGCAAGCCTGATGGTGCAGCGGTTAGACGCTGTGCTTCGGATACGATGGTCCGGGTTTGATTCTCGTCAGTAGCGAGAGGTGTTTTTTTATTTTGTATAAGGTTATGTTTGTTTCTTTTTTTTTAATTTGGGCTAGCTTTGGTTAGTTTTAGTACTCAACGTCATCATATGATAAACATTCGCGAAGGTTCGCAACGAAATCCATAAAAGTCCAGGTAGACTCTTGTGTGTTTCTCGGTGTCCTTGAACCTCCTGCGTTGGCGGAGGAGGGTTGCAAAGTTCACAGAAGAATGTACGGGGACGTCCTCAAGTCCTTGTGGCGCCTGCAAATGTATACCTTATTAAATATATATTTTATTATTATTATTATTAACTATATATACAGTGAGGTTTTTTTAAGATGCAACATAGTGCTTTAGAAGTTATTACTACACCCAGTATACAATGGAAAGATGCCCATGTGTCATTTTAAAATTAAAACAAATTTGTATTGCTGTCAAATCAATAATGACAGACCAACATCTGAAAATGATTGAATAAACGTTGATACATTGGGTATTCAATACCGATCTATGTGCCTATATATGGTGCCTATGCTGCCTCTCACTGTATACTTATATACAAATAATATAACTCATTTTTGTCAACTTTAATTTTGTATTTGGTTTGCATGATCGAAAAATGCTTATTTTTCGAGTTATAGTAAAAAAACTGAAAAAGTGTAAAATTTTCAGGTTTTTTTTACGATTTTTTTTTCGTTGTGAAGCCGACGTCGGGCGAGGTGGCAAACCTCAGATTCGAATTCAGCAGCCCAAAAAACATAAAGAACCGGTAAAAAACGTCTACATTTTTTTCCTGGAAACGCCGTTTCTGAACCTTGGATAACTGAACTATAACAATATAAATTGCATTTCTAAATATACAACGAAATATTTGGTACAAGTTTCACGCACTTAAAAGCACAGAAATGGTTCCGATTTCTGAAAAAATCAAGAAAATGACAGAATGTTGGAACTTGGAATTCCAGTCGTACAGCGTGACAATCAACGTTAAATACGGAAATACGTGCTATAAAATAATCAATACTTTTACTGGGCTCCCATTTAATCGTATTCTTATGGCAAAAGCATTTGACTAGATGTTATTGCAGTTTTAATATTAGCCAGTAGGCCTTTCTGTTGTAGGAGGCATTGCTTTAGTCCCTAGTTATATAATATACTAGGTATTTCAACCTCGGATGATTTCCACACTTGGTTAACGCTTCGTGTTAAAATCCGCGTTTGAAAACAGGACTAAGCTTTTGGATTTTTGAACATAGCGTGTGAAAAAATACAGCTTTTGGTTATGGTTATTGTTCGTTCGTTATTTATCGGTTTCGAACGGAGAAAGCTAGCTTTTTGTAACATCTCTTAAATGCCAACGTTTTAAGGCTAACGCCATATTTTTGGATATATATTTTCAACTTATTTAGTGCTACCCGAGGTCAGAGATGGTTAAAATGTCGAATATCGTGTCGAATATTATATAAAAACAGCAACCAGCAACACATATATTGTTACATTTAGCAACATAGCCGTACAATGACGTACTTAACAGATATTCGGGGGTTTCCCTGGGTTGGAAACAAACGGTAATTTCTATTTTATTCGGCAATTCCGCGGCTTTTTCATCCAGCGGATTTGAGTTTTTCTGTTCTGTTTTTTGAGTGGATTTACGTTTAAGTATTTGTAAGTAGTGTTGTAATAAGTATTTAAGAGCATACTTCAATTGCTGATGCAGCTGAGGAATGGTTAATTTTGCGTTTACCACAGGCCATAGGGCTATGAACAATATGATCACTTTATATAAAAAAAAGACAACATCTACTCTCTGTCTGCAATTTTTTTACACCCTCTTTATAAAGGGGAGAGGTTATCTGAAGATCAAATTCGGGATTTGGAAAGTTTTTTAATGGATGATCTAAGAGCTGATGGACTAAACACCCTTCATTTCTACAAAAGTAACAAAAACTCTTTGATAAACAAATGACCAATGTGCAGACATTCTGGGGTTCAGCTGAAAGGCACTATCCAGAATTGGACATATTAGCAATTAAATTAAACTGAATACCAACTTCTTCGGTGCAGTTAGAAAGACTTTTTTCGAACTGGTCATTTAGTCACTCCATGTTAGGAAATAGGTTAAGTTCGGAAAATTTAAAGAGTTTAATATACATTTATTACCACCTCAAAATAAGGGATGACAACAAAAGTGACGAATATTAGAGTTTAAACTTTGTGGAATCTTTAGTTTGGACTCCTTAGTAAATAGTCGAGTGCTACTTATAACTTATTTTGACTTGTGTGGGCACCTCGGGGTTACAAGCAGAAATTTTCACAGAATGAAGGTTTTATTATATTAATTCAAAATCCGAAGGTAATAAAAAATCATAACGGGCAAAAGGGCAGTATACCTAAAAATCGAGATTATTATATGAACGTGTAGGATATTAAATTATGAATCTTTTCATATAAAATTCATCTACATTTTTGTACGAATTTAATTTTTTATCATTGCTTGAAATATGCAGATTACATTGGCCCTTACGGCAAAATAAATCAAAAAATTAAAATATCTCCCTTCGAACCTGGGCAAAATCTGATTGAAATATACTCATTTTTGTATTCACCTCGCATTCTCTCCGAAATGAAGGCTCAAATCAAAAATTTTTATTCTTGCAAAAAGTTTGCCTTAAGTATTTAGAATACATAGGTGCATGAATAAATTTTTTTTTCTCAAATAGTAATGGAAAAATAGAATTAAATGTAAAAAAGTAATTTTCTTCTAGCCGCGACTGTCCGATCTCGCGCTTCCCGAGTACTCTCGTATCTCACTTTTCTTCATAGCTTCCTCTCTCTCGCGCCTATTGTACAATACAATAAATGCTTTTATACCATTACGGGTGAGAATACTAATAATAATAATAGCTATTATTAATTGACTAATTTTTCCTATACGCTGCTAGGTAATAAAGAAGTAGAAAAAAAATCATATACTTAATGCAACTGCTATTAAAAAAGGACTAGCTTTTATTCAGAATAGAATAACTCAAAATATATTTATCTTCAGTGTCTGTTCTTCTTCAGGAATAGACATAATGACTTCAATATTGCCTTCCAGTAATTTCTTGGCATGATCCTATGCAACCTATTTAATTTCTTCTACGTCTACAAGCTTGCTTCCATACAATCTAATAAAAAATTATTTGATTAAGTTTTATTATGTACCTATTTAATCTAATAATAATTTACCTTTTTTTTACATCCACATGCAATAAATACTTTTACATCCGAAGGAAATGCTGGTGTTGTTAAAATTGGGGATAATTTGATCAGCTGCTTCCTCAAATTTCCATCCGCATTCTGTCATCTCTGGTAATAGGGGATTTGGTTCTAAAGAACTGAAGCACACCTTAGTTTGATAATGTGCTCTCATACTGCGAAATTTTAAACTATTTTTTGTAGGGGCTAGTTTTTTCAATTAGCGATGAAGAGGCCAATAGTGTCCTGAAAATATTAATAGACGAAATGTTTGGATTTGTTGAAAATAATTTTATGATAAATTTCTCTATGTTATCGAACATGCCATCTGAAAATTCCTGGACCCAATACCGTCTAAATAATCGGAATAATTTAGATAAATTTTCCAACATTTTATTTTTCCTAATCCTGAAAAATGGCTGGTTATATGACAACCCGTTAGAGCATGAAATGCAGGTAATTTTTTTGCAAGTTTTTCTTCTAGGTTGATGTCATGAACGGCCACATATCGCACCGAATTTCCTCTTCCACATTTTACCCCAAATTCTCTAGAAATATATATTTTTAATATGTACCAGAAGTACAGGGTGTCCGGTTATAAATGTAACCCTCCTTTAACTTTTTTATTTGCCCTCGTATAAAAAAATGTTATATACAAAAGTTGTAAGGATTTTCATACAGTTTTCTGCGGTGTTACTAGAAAAACAATTGAACATCGAAATTCTACTGTACAGATTAAATTAATGTTTTGTTTAATGGGACACCCTGTATATTCTTCTGTATATCGATAGAGCTCTTTAAGGCGAGTTCAGTAATATAAGGTTTGTTGGGTCTAGCTATAATAGTTACCACGTAAATTGCAAGAATGTCGGGTATCTGATTATTACTGAACCCCTCTCCTAAATTATTTATTTGGTGAGCTAGAAAAAAATTCTTCCTTCAGAAACTTTTCTGATGTTCAATTGTTTTTCTAGTAACACCGCAGAAAAGTTTCTGAAGGAACCTACAACTTTTGTATAGAACATTTTTTTCTAGCTCACCAAATAAAGAATTTAGGAGAGGGGTTCAGTAATAATCAGATACCCGACATTCTTGCAATTTACATGGTAACTATTATAGCTAGACCCAACAAACCTTATATTACTGATTTTTTGTAAGTAGAAGTCCATTTTTGAAGTGGAGTTGCTATTATAGCGGGTTAGAAGAAGGGGGAAGACTTTTCTCCACAAATGAAAATGCCAATCTTTAGTTTAAGAGTTATGCATTTCGATGAGTTCACTCATCATC
>JAEQML010060751.1:0-26757 GCA_016904865.1 Pissodes strobi | reverse complement strand
TATATATGTTTTTCACTTGTTCTTTAAGTAATGAGGCATACTAGAAATATCTTTTTATCTTGTCATTCAATATCATTATTATTAAAGATTATAATTATCATTGAAAGTATTATCTTATACTTTAGTACTATATTCGTATGTCTCTGTTGAAAATAAAAATATTTTATTAGCGAATGCTGACGCTTGATTTATTTGAATGTTTGGCCTTGTCTCGATAAACTAAAAGGATTGTTTATAATTGAATTTATTGTAACATCGACTGCTTGACCCCGTAACCGTTGACCAGTTTGTTTAGAACAATATTAATTACAGTGGATATTTAATACATGTATGGGTTATTTTTGACTGCAATTATATTGCCTTAACTGATGATTTGAATTGGATATTAGTATTTTTAATTATTATCCTTCCCAGATATGCGCATTCTCTAAGAAGGCTAATGATTTATTTTCGGTGTAGATTACCTCACACAAGTTACAAGGGTTTCGCTTATTTTTAATCATTTAATCTATCTACCTATTTTGTCTACATATTTTAACTATCTCTATGTATTCTCTATGTTTTGTGCTGGCCGGCACTTTTGTGGTGTATTTTCTTTAATATTACCTCCTATCTTTAACTTTTAACTTATTTTCCTGTATTTCTATTATTACTCTAGTTTACTATTTTCTCATATACTGTCTACTTTTCCTTATAATTTTAT
This sequence comes from Pissodes strobi, assembly GCA_016904865.1. Classification (NCBI taxonomy): domain Eukaryota; kingdom Metazoa; phylum Arthropoda; class Insecta; order Coleoptera; family Curculionidae; genus Pissodes; species Pissodes strobi. The sequence continues at coordinate 26,054 of JAEQML010060751.1, read as the reverse complement.
ATATGCCCATCTACAGCTTCTAATTTCATCTTCTAGATCCTCATTTGCCCAAGTGTCCGACTTATGATCTTCCCTATTATTTACTTAACTGCGACAGTTAGCTGCAACATTTCCTATACGACCTGTATATCATTTCGCTTTGTAGCTGTTCCTTTTTTTTAATTCAATATTATAACTCTTTTACTGCCAATATTATCTCTTGCATTCTCCAATTTCTCTTTTAATTAAATGCCTGTGTTTTTTCTGTAACTTTCCCAGTAAGGTACTATCGTTAAACACTTGCATTTAAAATTATAACTTTTTCCCCTAGTTACATTTCTCAATTTCTTTCTTTAATGCCTACGTGTTTTTTCAATGATTTTCTCAATAAGGTACTGTCGTTAACACTTGCATTTGAAATTATAACTTTCTTCTTTACATATCGTGAACATTTGCGCTCTTCATCATCTCCTGTACTATCGTCCTTTACGCCACCTTCTTAGTTTCTTCCTTTCTGTGTATATTTGCTTAGTTTTTGGTTACTTTTTAATTACTTACATTACTTACATATTCCTTCTTAGTTATTTTTTTCTTTTGTTTTATTTTTTTCCCTTGCTCCAGTTCTACGTACTCACTTAGTGTATTGTTTCTTTATAGTGTCTGGTTTCTTCTTATATTTAAATTCCTTTCTTCTAGTTTCTGATACCGTATGTACTTTAGATAATAGTTCTATATGACTTTCTCTATGTTTGGCGATATCTCTATTATGCTTTATATATACTTTCTATGAAACTCTATTTTAATTTCTTAGTTCCTCGTATATTTTGCTTTCCAACTATCTGGCTTGTGATTTTCCCTTGTTTGGTACTTATTCTGAGATAGTTGAGTTCAGCAATTCTTTATACCCCTAGTATATAGGTACTTATTTCTTAGTACATCCTTTATGTACACGTAACCCACTTCTTAAAAACTTCTTCTTTTTCTATTTGCTTGTTCCTCGGCCTAAGTGTTATTTTACCTATTATCTAAGGTATTTAAGTCGCCTAGATAGACCCTATGGCGTGAAGCGAGTGACGTTGTCTTATATGTTTTGTTCGGTTTCTTTGAATATCTCTATTTTTTTGAGACTCTAGATGAGTATGAATGAGAATATCTACATGAATTGTTGAGCTTTATTAAAGTGCAATTGTGAAATTCATAATCATATTGTGTATTGCATTAATATTACAATATTACAGTTAAATGTAGTGGCTGTATGGGCTATGTGCAAAGCCATCCAAACAAAAAAAATCATAAGGTATTTGTCAATGATACTTATGTTTTAAGCTTGTAATTTCCCGCAACTTTTTTCCCCAAAAAATGCTAGTAGTAGTAGTAGTATATTTTTGTTGTTTATTATCTGTCTTATATTTTGCCATTGCCTCTTTTGTCTCTCGCATGATTAACTGAAAATTTACTTCTTCATTATGGTCCTCTTTGTCTTCTTGTTTTTGATGTGAACTGTTGATGCCTTGGTCCCTGGATCCATCGTACCAGTGCCCTTGAGCTTAATTTGTTTTATTGGTTTTTCCGAGAGCAGTCAAGTTACTCCTCGAAGAAACGAAATTCCGCCCGCAGAAAAGATTCACTCCCTCTGGAAGATGTGTGATGAACAACTCGAAGTCACTAACTCTGTAATACTCAGTAATGTTGATTGAAGGTATCTCAAATCTGAAGAGAAGCTGGTACACGAATTTAACCTTGTGGATCTTAATGGCTATGAATTGTGTTTGGAGATCTATTTAATTCTGATGAAAAAAAATCTTTTTGACTGTCCCTGTATATCAAGGTACACAGCAATCGAAAAGGAACTTGTCAAAATGGTTTGAAGAAAAAAAATGACGATACACTTGCTATGTCTACAGGGGTCCGAATGGCCTTACTTGTAGAACGATCAAAAAGGCACCTCCACCATGTGACTTCACTGCATCTAAATAACTGAAACACCTCCGGGGTTAGGGATCTGAACGGCTGCCTCCAATAAACGGCACCAGAGAACAGAACGGCACCTCCAAAGGTTATCTCCTTGACGAGTCCTTGGTCCTAGGTCCAATGTACGGGGATCAGAACGGCCCTCCACCACGTGTCAATTTCTTGGTACTAAGGATCAGCACGGCAGCCTCCAAAGGTATTTTACCAGAGGAGCGTGTGACGCATAAGTATTCGTTGAAAAATTATCAGACACGACCCGTTCGGTTTCATGAGACAAATTGAGGCTTCCTTGAAATACTTTTGAATTATGTTGATGCTATGAAAGTTGCTTGGGTTACTTTATATATCTGACTTTAATTAACTTATTTTTATTATTCTTTTAACTGACGTGTTCTAAGAGAAGTTTATTTGTGCATTCTCCGTAAAGGAACCAAATGCGAAAGAGAGTTTAACCCCCCCCAGAGTATTTCCCGTTAAGGTACAAAATAACTCAGGTTGAACACCCAAGAGCCTTTCCCGTAAAGGTACAAAATAGCTCTAGATGTACAGTGGGGTGAACTTGTTGCCAGTGCGCCCCCTAAAGGATCCACCAACTGAACCAAATTGTCGTTTACTCGGTCCGCTTGATCTTTTATACTAAAATTTCTTGAAAGTTTACTGATTGTTTTTAAAACAGGTTTATATACTAATCATAATACTTATGTTTCAAGATCAAGCATCTAGTTCAAACTTTAGACTGCTGCAGTTTTGCAGATGACAGTACAAGACAAGTCTCCCACATTAGATCAGAAAAACATATACCAGCGACTGAGACTTATCACCGCAGAAAGGAGCAGATTACAGCAATTAATCAAGACCTGGAGAAAGTTCAAACTTGAGGCAACCGAACTTTGGCCCAGTTCAATGCAGCAAAATCCCAAACAGCCACAAGAGGGCCAATACGGCGAGCCCTGACATCATTATCGCAGGATCGATCATTCCTTCATCCTTGTCAATCGGTGTCTCGGACAACGGCAATATGTTCTGGCATGATCACGTTGCTAACATCGCAAAATCAGCCTCCCAGAAGCTTTGGTGCGCTATTTCGCAACAAAAAACTGTATACATCGCAGCAGTTGCTCTTGCTTTACAAAGCGCAAATAAGACTGTGCTCAGAAGATTGCTCACACATCTAGGGTGCTGCACCAAGGCACACCCTAAAGTTGCTGGATTCCATTGAGAAGAGAGCTTTGCATGTCGTCGGCGACCCGGAGTTGACCCGGAATCTGGATAGTCTGGAACACCGCAGACATGTGGCCGAGATGTATCTGTTTTACAGATACTCTCACGGCAGATATTCACAGGATTTTGCCTGCCTCATCCCGCCCCTGGCATCTCCTGTCAGACAGTCGCGATAGACGGCAGGAGGGAGGGCACCAGTTCGTCGTACAACTGGAAACACCTAGAACGTCGCTTTACAAGAACTCCTCTGTCTGGCGCACTGCATCACTGTGGAACTCACTCTCAGGACATCTGTTTCCCCTTAATTATAACCTACAACTGTTTAAGAACCGTGTCAATCAGCATCTTCGCACACGCGCCGCTCGTCGGGAGCCGTGGGATCTCCTTTTACTGGGTGTGCCACTGCCATAAAAAAATTAAATTCCAAATTCTTTATATAAAAATTAAATTGTTTGGCTTGAAAATTTGAACAGTCTTTTTAAATCTAAAATACCTAGACAGTATTTTACGCTGGATCGACACAAAGGCATATTAAAACTTCATCTTTTTACAGACGCTTCAGACAAGTAATATTGTGCAGTAGCTTATCTTAGAGTACAAATACACTCTCATATTCAAGTGGCATTTGTGACAAAATGAAGATACGTACCATCACAATTAAATCCAGCAAATGAAGCAATAAAAAACAAGGATCTAGAGTATATGGAGAATGGGATATGGTTATCTGGGCCTAAATTCTTAAAAGACGATTCTCATGCCAATGGCAATTTCAAGTTTGCGCTTTAAAACCTAATAGAACTGAGCTCATTTCATTTTTTAAATCTATTATCCTCATTGGTTACTTCATTGATTTAGTGTGTCTTTTCTTTTAATGACGTAATAATATTATCGCTGCCATGAGATTCATTAGCTGAGGTCTGTTTGTTTACCCGTAGACACTTATTGGCTATTAGGTATATATATTTCTATTTGCTTCATAGGTTGCCCTATCGACCTAGTGCACTAAATTAACTAACTGTTTGTTGATATAATGATATTGCCGCTGCCATATGTATAATTTAGATTCATTTTGTTTAATGATCATTTCATTTGTACAAGCATATATTTACCGGCTACCTATATCTATACTTATTTACTTTACCGGTTATTTTATTGATTTAGTATAAAGCTATTGTAGTACCTAGAATACTTTCTTTATAGTGTCTCGTGTTTGACTGCATTTTATCGAACTTTTGATAATTCAACGATTAGCTGGGATTGTTTCGAAATATGACGCGGACAACATTAAGGAGATAGATTAGAACTTAGTAGTATCCTATTTTATTTGAGTTACTATTCTAATAATATATGTGAAAAGCCTTATAAGAGACTCTTCTTATTATTTAATTTCAAATTATGCAAGATTTTCATAGTTTAATGAATAGTTATTTGCAATCCCGAGGTTTATTTTGGCAAGTTAGTATCGACTGTACCGTTCCTTAATAAATGCCTTTAATTTCTGAATCTCTTGATAATCATATCTAGAGTATTTTTCTAAATTTTATCACCCTATTTAAAGATCAATATTCATTGATACATTTCTTGATAAAAAAAAAATTAGTGGCGCCCTACCCTAAATGCCATCTCTTCGACCCACGCCTTTTAAAAATTGAAACCGCTGAGTAAACCTGGCATATAGACGAATAATTAGCAAATAAGGTTACATATGGGGCATCCAACGCTTAGGGCTGGTTACACTATTTGATATTAAATGTCGCTCTAAGTCAATTTCTTGAATCAGCGTGTATATTACACAACATGCACTAAAACCGCTTGGAGCCATTCCAAACCATCACTTGAAAAGCAGAATTGAAATCCAGGTCGCGACCGTATCACATCTTTTAGTAGACTGAACCAATTCGATCGGTTAAAGTGTACTGAATTTCACGGCGAAATATCCACGTAATCATGTATTCAGAAAGGTTAACATTAAATTAGCAATTACGCACAGTCGTAGAATCGTGCATATTGTTGTTGTGATATCTATTTATTAGCAAATCAACTAAAACCAGTATTTTTTCAGACCCCCTCCAACATTTTGGGAAGCAGCAGCCGATGCCATTTTAATAAGGAAAGCGCTAAAGAACCTCGAACCACCTCATTTTGGACAGGAGCGGATATTTTTTACGCCTACAGGAAAATCCGATCTAGACTCTAAGGAAAAAAGTTTACAAGAAAATGACATAGTTGTTGAAAATACCGATAATTAAACTAATATTAATCATACATACATATTATTATTAATATATAACTTTTTGGTAGTTAGCTTGTGTTTTCCTTAGTTTGGGTTAGTATACTGCGCTATGTAAAGAGGTGCAGATGCATCAATTATTAATCACTCATCTTCTGAAGATAAAGGCAATAAAAGCTCTTTTCATCAACCCTGATTCATCACTTCTTTCAGAACCACCTTCCTACCTTTCTCCGAAGCAACATGTCATCTAATGAACCAGCGCAAACTGTACCAGTCCAGGCGCCCTCTTATAAATCCTCTCCAGGGACGGTAGCAACGCCTAAGGTTTTTCTTATTAGGCAACCTACCTCGGTAACATACTCCTTCTCACCAAGCTTCCTCTCTTATCCCACAGTTGGAAAAACAGGTGGTGGCTAGGTCGCGCCGGTCTAAAAGCGTTCCTGACACTAGCGAATAAATACAGCTTGCGAGGAGCCTTTCACCCATTCCACGAGTCCTGTTTTTTCCCTTCACGCATTGCCCACCGCTCGCTCCGGGGCGCAAACAAACAAAACTAACCCATTTCTAACCCAATCAAACCCAAATTTAAAAAAATAAACAACAACCTTTAAAGAAATGCCTTGCTATCGTTGGGAATCGAACCCACGGTCCCTGCATCACAAGCGCAGTGCGTTTACCACTACACCACGAGTGCTCTTGAATGCAAATCGCTGGACCGTAAAGACATCTGTTTGTTAGGGACTCATGGAACGGTGGACGGTTGAACGCTCCTCGCAAGCTGCATTTATCGGCTAATGTTCCTGACATGATTGTGTCAGAATTATTACAATATTTCACTTCACGCGTGGCCTTCCACTCGCTTCACTCGCTACGGGGACGCAACCAACAAAAACTAACCCAAGGCATACCGAAAATGAAGATATAAAACGTTTTACAAACAAAAAAAAGTCTCACACCCAACGCTAATCGAACTCGAGCCGCCCGCATGACAAGCAAAGACTCTGCACCACTTCATCGCTTTAAAAAACTTTGCTGAACGAAACGACATGGATAATTTTCATAGTGTCGCGTCGCGAGCAGTATTTCGTTGTGTGGAACGATTTTAGACCGGCACCACCTAACCGCTATTGTATTTTCTCAGTGCCTCAAGTGCATTAATCTGCAGCGGCCCGTTGTCATAAGTTTTCGATCGTTTATCGGCTCCTTGACAATATCAATATGATCTCTCTGCATAAAGTCTGCACACATGACCTTCTTGGGATTAAGAACAGCCCTATAACAAATCCATCGGCCTTCTAGTTGCTTTCGACTTATCTGTGCCCCTTCCTTAACGTCAGAAATTTTTATTCTGCTAATTACTCTCAGGCATCTCTGCATTCCTAGACGAGCGCAGATAATTCATCTTGGGATGCTGGATTGCCTTCTCCAAGGTGGCCTAACTTTCTGCGCAGATATACATTTTCTGTTATCTGTACCTTTTTTAGTTTTCTGTTTCGATTACGCTTCTTCTAGAATATGTATGAAATACCTCTGTTTGGAACATAACTACTGGAAGGAAATGCCTCGCGGATTTCCTTTGCTATCTGCTCTGTACACGCCGATCCCCGATAATTTCGCACCAGTCAGTTTGCCATTTACGAGCATTGAATCAGACCTAGTACAGATACTCTGTTACTGGGTCTTCTTTATTCTCCCCATTGTTATCTAGCTGGGATTTTATACAATCGCTAAATTCTTGCCTAGTCCTAGATCACCCTCCGGGAGAATCGCCCTAGATCAGAGAAACGTAATTTCCCGCTCTTCTGAGATGATCCTCGTCCTCGTGTAGTCTTCCGTTATCATCCAATTTTCAGTCCGATGTCATTGCCTAGTAAAAGTATAGTTTCAGCCGCATGCGGGTAGTCCTCATAGCGCCGGTAATTCCCAGGCAAACCATCAGCCTTTGCATTATGGTCTTTGCTAATTTCAGACCATTTGCAGCTCTTTTCGCTGCTTGTCACCAGTCGGTAGCTATTTCCATTTGATACTACAGTCTTAATCAAACATGGCCCCGGACAACGTAATTGTAAAATCGGGAATTGTTGTTGCCTAATTACGACTTAATACGCGGTGCAAGGAACATATATTGGCATTTAATGCGATATTGCTCTAATCTTGAATTAAATATTTCGACTAAAATAATCGACTATTAGCGAACTTTGGCGAAACATACCGCACCTAGTCTAGCTAAATGCACCAATCGAAATAACTTAGTTATTAACTTTATATAGTTCTGAGAAATTATGGCAAAGACGGTCTTTAATATTCCTCTTTAATAGTAATTAGGAGAGACACAAGAAAACATTCGCGTCTACCTAGCGCAGTTTTGAGCCTTCACACATGCGTACGTGCTATTTCATATATTTTTCAAAGTTCCTTTTCCTTGATTTTGGGCATTGCCTTGGGTTAGATTGGGTTAGTGGTGATTTGTTGCGCCCTCGGAGCGAGCGAAGCGAGCGGAGGGACACGAGTAAAGTGAAATATTAGAACGACAAAACCGGCAAGTCTGAAGGTCCAAAAAATTGCGGTAGGTAAACGCGAATCAAGGAAACCACATTTCTTTTTCGGGCTTTGAAACTTTCAACGTATATCAACTGCTCAGCTGTCAGTGATTTCATGCAGTGTTATTGGTTTTGCATTACATATCTGTATCTCCTCACCGCTTTACCTAAAATAAACTAGTTTAGCGTGCAACACGTTTTTCCTATTGAAGTTAAAAGTAAAGATTCTATTTAAAAACAAACCTAGCACCGGAGAGTCGTGTTTGCAAATGCCCGGCCCCGGCAGTGGGGTCGTAGAGCGCCACCAGTTTTCCCCCAACTAAACTGAAAAAGCCCCGCTGGTGTTGTACAGGGTTGCTAGGCGCGCTTATTAAATCATAGAAACTCAATATTAACTTAACAAGAAAACACAATCTATAATTTACGGAACAATCTATTTGCTTTACACACAGCAACAATACTACAGTAAAATGGCAAGTTAAAAACAAAAGAATGTCAAATGACTATTAAATTAACTAATAATTGGTACAATATGGTGATTGTACGGATACCAATTCTGTTGTTAACACTCGGTACTGTATGCCTTACAACTAAATGCACTAAATACTACAATCCGAAGTGATCACTTTGACTTTACCTAAGGTAATTACATATATCTATGCGTACGCTGGTTGCTGCACCAATTATACATGTAGCAATAATAATAGGTAATGTTAAATGGCCACAATAATTAAATCAATGGACCGAATAAATGAATGAAAACAATAAAATTATCGAAACTGTCTTAATGCCCGACTGTCAATGCTTGATTTATATTAAAAAGAGAGAAAATTCAGAGCGGTTATATTACCCGATAAATGAATGCGAAGAATACAATTATTGAACCTGTCTTAAAGTCCGACGGTCAATGCTTGATTTATATTAAAAAGAGAGAAAATTCAGAGCGATTATATTAATCGGTCAGATAAGCAAGTGAATAAATGAAAAATAAAATTAATGAGAGCTATCTTAGAGCTTGGCGGTCAATGGTTGATTTATTAAAAAAAAAGGAAAATAAAGAGCGAATATATTAATCGGACAGATGAACAAATGAATTGATGAACTAAAGCTTCTGTACGATACCCAGATCCGGTCGTCTAACTCTGGTGGATGCGCCTGGCACCTGTAGGTAACTCAGGTACTGCTACTCGATGGCCCCGAGGGAAAACTAGCCGAGGACTCAATAGCTCGGCGTTGAGATTGGCTCTAGTGTAGCCTGGAGCTAGGATCTGTGACCAGGTGATTGAATTGGCCCGGAGACAGGACTTGTAGTTCGGTAATAAAAGTTGAAGCCTGGTAACCAAACTGGTAGCCCGGTATTTGAACCCTGAAATAACCCGATACGCATTAGACAAAGCCCCCTTCTTTAATAAAAAAAACCTATAGCCCCCCTTGCATAAATATATTTTCTTTATAAAACAAATTCACCCAAAAAAAATTATCAATGGACTTCCAATGACCATCAGCAAATAAAAGAAATACTAAGGTACAGACAACTTGAATATAAAAAAAGATAGATATGAATCACCCCTAAAAAAAATAATAACTTCCCCATATGATCAAAACTAAAGTTACATTAAAATAAAAATTATTCATATTTGATAAAATAGAGTAGATAAGATAACACATGGGACGCAAAGCAAATGGTGGACTATGCACAAAAAAGGTGAACACAGATAAAGCAATATATCGTTAATTTAGACAAATTGGAAAGCCTCTAGAAATAAGGCAAAAGACCATTAGCGTCATGGCGTCGTCCGCGTGCTTCACAAGCAATAGGGAAAAAAATTAATTTCAGAGAAAATGCTTACCTAGTGCAGCAGTTAAATCCCGATAAATCGGTCGCGTCAAAACACAAACAGAAACCACAATATATCCCCAAAGAAAGGGTAGTATTAAATGACAATACTAAATGTTGAGTCTCTAGACTGCATAACAGCAAACCTTCTTTTCGCCTCGAAAGGTACCTATTCTTAAAAGGACTCTCTATTCGTTTCCGTCAATTTGCCTTTCTCCTTGCACGAGATCAAAAACTACGTCAGATCAGCAAGTAGTGATGGGCTGAAACATGCCAAGTGATTCGATACAAAGAATAATTCTAAGATAATAAACGTCTTAGTTCTCGTTTATTATGGTAGTAAAACGACGGCGGGAGCCACAATTAATGAGCTGAAATTAAATGGTTCAAAAAATACTAGAGAATATTCCCCAACAAAACGATAAACTTTTAAAAATTTAAATCGACAGCTGCAATTATGAGAAATAGCACATTCCTATTACTCGGAACCAACAACCGAATATTACAAAAAGTACAGCATGCCGGGTGGAAAGATAAATTATAAATAAGTATCTGAAACCAGCCGAAGCCAGAGGTCCCAAAAAGATCTCAGAAATGATCAGCCGGTAATTGGAGTTCAGCAACCGGGTCCCCAAAAAGTTATGAATTATTCAAACCGAAAATAAAATATGAATCGACGGATCTAATGAGGCGTAAACACAGGTTTTATTAAAAGAATTCTTAAAAATATAAACCGGTTTGCTGGCCGTTCTACGGTAATGTAATATAAATTAAGCCAAGCTATCCTAATAACAATAATATCCTATTTTCGGGATTTGATCAAACCTAAGCGATCTGCAGTTTGCTTATCAACTAAAATAAATATAGTCACAAAGTGCCTGAGGGCTACATGAGAGAAAGGAATGATCAAAATAGTTACGCAAGGCCACAACAGTGCTATAAAAGCTAATATAAATATATCGTTAACCTATATTTAGAATAAAATAAATTTACATTAATAAATGCGGCAAAAACTTATTGACAGCAAATCGAATCGATAAATTTAGAATTAATTAACCGAAGAGTATTGACCTCTTTTCAATAATTCCTACCGCAAAATACAGCATTTTTTTTCTGAATGCAGCATATCAAATGAAAGTTAAAAATGGCAAAAGCGGACTGTTACAACTGGAAATATATCATCACTTTTTCTTACATTTGTTATAGACGCAAACTGCCGAATGCGTTCCTATTGGTTGATTTCAAAATAATATGGTGGCGAAAAATCTGACAAGAGGCTGATTTGATTCACTGCGAATTCGCAGATTTTAAAATCTAAGGGGCGGAAATATTGAAATGGATTTAATTTTCTGAGAATTTTGGGTGACGCATGTGTGAAAGCGGGAGTCTAGCGCCTTTGTCCTTGTTTGTACTTTTTACTAGTGAATAAGTTAAGGAGGAATTTGTTTTGAAAGGAAACTGTCGATATTATAACCCTTCCTGAACCATATTCTGGTATGCATCTTTTTGCTTTCTGTACTTGAATATCTTGCAATTTCCAATTGACATTGACCTAGGTATATTTTTATTTTTGGTCCTTTGTTCTTCAATGAGTATTCAGCGATAGCTCGCCATAGACACCAAAAAATATGGTGTCTTCAACCAAAGGTTACTAAAAATTATTTAGTAACTTTGCTTTGACCATGAAAAACGCAACAAATAAATATACCGCGAAGAACAATGAAAATATACTAATTTTGTTTCAAAATTTTAAATTTACTGAATGAAACAGAACAAATTTAATGTTAGAATACAAATATCCCCAGAATACTTGCGAAGTTTCGCAGATATATGAATTACGGAAATAAAATAACAATTTGCATCGAGGAAATAATAAAGGGACCTGCCATCCCTGAGCGCTTCTGCCAGAGCGTTGCAGTCCGTTGCACCAGGTCACTAAATGCAACCTTGCTTTCAAGCAAAGCTTGGGTGCATTTAGTCACGGCCACCTATACGACAGGTTGCCGTGATTTAGTATCTCTTTTTCTGATGCGCGTCTAGCTACACTAGGTTTGAGCCTTCACGCATGCGTACGTGCTAATTCATATATTTTTCAAAGTTGTTTATTTTTGATTTTGGTCATTACCATGGGTTAGTTTGGGAAAGTGTTGTTTGATTGCGTGCCCGGGCTATCCGTGAAATGAAATATTAGAACGACAACACTGGGCTGCTGCCAAATACGCAGGTCTGAAGGTCGAAAATTTTGCATAGGTAGACGTGTCATTTTTCTGCTCCTACGTCGACAGCGTCACCTACGGAAGTTTACGAAAGTATAAAAGTTTACCTTTCAAATTGACGTTTCGCCAACGTCATTTTTTCGTGGTGTTTCGTCGAGGTAAGTTTACTAGTTTGTTTATTTTTCAATCTGTTTAACATATTAGCATCTTTAAAGTTTTTTGTAATTAAATGTCGTTTTTAAATCGCCTGATATCTTTTTATTTGATATAGGCCGATATTTTTCCTGTATGTTATAGTTTCTTCGTAATGATGAACCAAATTGTCTCGTTCGTATGAACTTACACATGATTTCAATTTAATAGCAAATTTCTGAATATTTAACCACCCAAGTGCAGTTTTATGTTGATTAAAGTTTGATTGATTTTGCCTTTACTTTTAGTATTTGTTTGAAGTTGTTTGATCGGCTGCACTCGCAAGAAAAGCAACAATGGTTCGGGTTCCTCAAAATCCCTATATTTGTGATAGTGAAGAATATTTTGTTATGGTAAGTCTTATTGATCTAATAGAGAATGATGGGCTTGACAATAATATATAAAATAAATCATCCTCGCTAGTTTTTTTTATATTTGTTGTGGATTTTGAACCTACTTTGGATTAGTTTTTGTTGGGTTTCTAGTGTGAATGAAAGGCAATGCATGGTGATTTAATTTGCAGAGACGAGCGGCTAGGGATCGCGGTCAACATTAACGCTGGTTGGCTAAAATTTAGCGCCATGCTTTGAGCATTAAATTTCCTAAGTGTTGGTGATGAAAATAAAAATAAAATTGACATGTTTCACTTCACATATGTCCCTCCGCTCGCTCCGGGGGCGCAACCAACCAAAACTAACCAAAGGCATGTCCAAAATCAAGAAAAGAAACTTTAAAACGTATTTGCATTCTTGACTGACAACAGCCAAACAGCATTAATGTTGACTGCGATCCTTAGCTGCTTGTTTTGCATGACACAGTGATGCCTAAAGAAATGTGGTCATTTTTTAGAAGCCGTCCAATTAGTTTTTGAATTTTCATGTTACCTAGGCATGCAACTGATCGACATTACTTACTCTTTGACTAATCTATAGAAGTGTAGTACATTACATTTTGCCTTGCGGAAACTCATACTTTCGTGTCAAAAAAAATGAGTTTCTTGTGTGCAAAAGACTAAAATGTATGACTATCAATTCATTTATTATTTTTTTCCATTTTAACCCAACCTTGGTAGAGATGACTTCAATGTCAAATAAGCCAACGTGTGTTGCTAGACCATTTAGCATACCTAAATGGTCAAGTACTTTGTGATGGGTGTTCAGGTCAAACACCCACAATAAATTTAAATGGCTTGTGTGAGCCATGTGTAAGAGGACCAGTGCCAGTCACCATCGATTTGATTGTTGGAGATGATAATTAGTTTTATTTGGTTGCACCCTTGGAGCGAGCAGAGGGCCATCCATGCATGAAATGAAATATTTGTAGATTGATTAAAAATGAATCAACTGCATGGGGTAGTGGACCTCTTTTCCTGCAAAATTGGTCTAACATGTCTTCTAAAAAATTTCCGGAAATTTTTACATAACCTCACAATCACATGTGGACATGGTCCCTGTCAATGAATAAAATCTTTGAATAGTTGGCCAAGTAGTAGTGTAAACTATGTAGGTTTAGGACCACTACTTTGAACTTTGAGTAGCCACTTTGGGTCCATAACACTTTAGCGTCACACAAAGTAAGAAGTTTTTGGTAAAAATAACGTTTTCTATGGTGAGAGTGATTCTTTATAAAAAATTGCAGACTGATCTTTTTTAAAATGCAATTGTATACACTTACAGTTGATAGACGAAATTGCATTTTCATATATAAAGAAGGAAAATGGCAAAATGTGACAGTTGTGATTACGATACAAGCATTGACTGTATAACGTATTATAAAGTCAATGGATACCAAAACTTACGTGATGTCATCGTTTCTCATTCCGAAATTGATTGATCTTATTTGATGGACCAAAAGTATCAAAGCATTCCAATGTCACCTATCCACAAAACCTATTTATTCAAACAAGTATCAACAGTGGTAGATGATCTACAGGTCCATTTGATTAGGTGCTTAATCTTCATCCATTATTAAGGAACTTAAAGCCTTTTTTGGTCCTAATATGTATTAACCTGAGTGCCCTCATGTTGCTATGTCTTGCAATAGAGCTTTTTCTGGCATATTTATCTTTTGTATGCTTTAATTTGAATGGATCGAAGTGTGAAACTATTCCTCCCTTTTTCCAATAAATCTATTATGGAATGTTTTCTTTAAATTGTCTCTAATTGAGTCACCTTGTCACCTACTCAGTTCTTGGCATCTATTTGGCTTAAGATATCTGTTAGCATTGCTTTGATACATGTTAAGATGGTTTTTTTCAATGTACCTATCTACAGTATTTTCAAATATATGTACACGGACATTCTTATTTAAATATTTTGCTTCCCCTTGCTAGTTATCTTCATTATTGCAGATTTGTGTTTTAGTACTTTACTTCTATATTATTATTTTATTTGTAGATAATGTTATTTGACATTTACAATGATGATTATTTTTAAGACAAGCATATGACTGAATAATGTTTCTGTTGATAATTTTTATCTGATGTATCTTCTAATATTACCTATAATCTTCAAATTTTTTTGTGAAATTAACTCTGGTGTATTTATTACAGAAGCAAAGCAGTTATATATGCTGGAAGATCACCTGACTTAAAAATGAACATTTGTTTGAAATGATGGTAAGTAATTTCAGTAAATTCAATAATGCTTTATTGTCTGAAAATATGATCCATATTGACATAGCTGTATGAAAGAAATTAGTAATCACATTAAAATAAATTCTAAATATATTGTTATGTGAAGTCATTATGGAGAGTCATTGTTAACATATGTGTTTTATGTAGCTAGCTTTGTTATTGCTGAGAAAAACGAAATCATTCTCAAAAACCTTAGTGTTAATTTGTTATAAAAGAAAAACACTAAATTAAGATGAATAATATTTAGCATTGGAGTATTTATTTACCCTACAAATAATTCTGGGATTAATGGTTTTTCGATTTCAGTGGCAGTCTTTATCAGGATACTTAGGTATATTATGACTAATTCAATTTCTTGATTATCTACTGCTTATGGCCTTATTCACGCAAACTATATCCTCAATTTCAAATAGGTGCCATTCTTGCTCCTATTTATCTATGGGTGGGATCATCTCAATAATTTTGTTTATAACAAATCACATCTACCAGTTTACAAGTTGTTCATAATTTGTTAATTAATATAGTTATTTAGATCTAGATGTATAAGCAATGCCGTACTACCAATTGGCCTGAGCATATGGTAGCCAATTTGTAGCTCTTTATTTAATAACGCGGTGGTTAAAATTTTTTCACAGCCATTATTTCCAAGCTTATCTAGAAGTGTCCATTTTCAGGGTTGAAATTTATAGTATTTACTGCTCCATGGAAGAAAACAGGCTCAATTCATTAGCGATAGAAGGTGCAACAATAAATATTGATTTTGAATCTAATCTGAAAATTTACGGCAGTGAAACAATTTTAAAAAGTTTTCATTTTAGTTTTTTCGGTTCATTCGCAATTTTAAATGCATAAAACCACAAATTGTTTAAATTGGCATTGGGTCCTGATATTTATAATTTTATACTAGATTTTTTCAATATATGTTCATCTATATTTTGACGGTTCGATAATACACAAGACCTGGTTATTATCACAAAGTGCAGTCTGATATAATTAGGGTTTAGTATTTCTAAATATGATTTATAGATGATTTGATATGAAAACTACTAATTTGCAATGATGATTATTTTTTTGACAAGCATATGTCTGAATATGTTTCTGTTGATACTCTTTAACTGACACATCTCCTTTAAGGCTAAGCATAACCGTCACATTTTTTATGGAATTAACGCCGGTGTTTTTATTACAGAAAGCAAAGCTGTTTTGTATACCTGAAGATTCCCCGAATTAAGAATGAACATTTGAAATAATTGTAAGTAAAGATATATCAAAGTATAAGTACTTACAGGTTTAAAAAAATAAATAAAAATAAATTCAATCAACAGTTTTATTTTTTTTGATTAATGTATATTATCAATGATGAGCTTTATCGTATGCCCTAGTCAATCTGACAGTCTGTGATTATTTACGTCCTGATACCATTTAAATAATGTTATCAGTGCTAAACTTATAGAACTGAACATATCTTTTAACTTTTTAACTATTATTTGTAGGTTCTGTAATATGAAAGATCAACCCTAGTAATCAGGTGGGACTTTGCTTGCTTGAGTTAATGTCTCCTTCTTGCTGCCTTTCGGCGCTACTCTGGACGGGACCTGCAGCTTATTATGGGTTCTAACCACGGTCCTCTATCAGACTCAACTCTTGCCTGTGGTCATGGACCAAACTTTCCAAAGTATGATATCAGTGCCAAGATTCAGTCCGGACCTGTTGCCTTAATGTGGACAGTGGTTAAACCCACTCTGCTCACCACATTGTTAGGTGGAATCATAAAATATGGTAAGTTCAGTGTATTTCTTTTTTTTTTTTTTTTTGTACATAAAAGCATTTTATACTTTCATTCCTATGATGCTTAGACATTTGAAACCTGAATATTTTTGTGGACGTTTTTACACTGATACATGCTTCTTACACAAAAAAAATACTGTTGATGTTTGGATAAATTTAAAATATATAAAAATTCATTGCAGACTTCCTGGTGAATCGTCGAACTCTAATTAAATGGGACAATCTTGGTAATTTTGTTTTGAGAGGCCGAATAACATGTGGAGTGCTGGTAAGTTTATAATTTTCTTTACAATTTTTCTCTGAATGTTAAAAAAGCATGCAGGAAAATAAGGTGTCATGGTGTCAAAGTCGATTATATCCAGTTTAAATTATAATTTTAGTTTGGGTTATGGTCTGGAATTTTAACATAGTAAATTCTTAAAATGATGATAAAAATTACCGTCTGATCACTTGTAGTGATTATAACTTTTGGCTGCATTTTAAGCTGATTTTTAAAGTATTGCCCAAATAAATCATTGTTCTAATACTTCCTTTTATTGATTTTTTTTTGTTTTATTTCAGTAGTTCCAGTCATTAAGTTTGGAGCTGATAAGGTCGAAAAAAATGATCTTTCATCAGAATCGGATGAAATTTGGCTGGCCATTTCAAGAGATTGTGGTTACCAAGATTTGACGTTGTATGGCATCAACAAAATGGATCGTGGTAACTGTAAGCATTATTCTTTATTTAATAATTTGAGAAAAAAACATTGGTTAACTACAAAACAGACAATTCTTGGCGTCAGCAAAATCCTGCTTGAAATAATTACCTACAGATTGTTATTGAATATGAATGTATTTGGGGTGAAAGTATGCATTTTTAAATTAGTACACATACTCCATTCTATTTACTATTTTGGTAGTTATCTCTCTACTTGGCTTTTGGTCAACAAATAGTCTTTCAATAGACTTTCCAATAGTGTTACGAGGTCATCAATAAGATGGGGAAAAAATTAACTGAGGCAGGTGTTTCTAATTTATTGATTTTAATTGTGGTCTAATGGTGATTTGTGATGTTAAATAATGAACTTTTTTGATAATTTGTTTCATTGTTGGCATTATAATAACTTGGTCATTAATTAGTGAATCTTTTTGCATACTGTACATTAATTGTTCATTTCTTGCTATAGTAACTCTAAAGTACTATTAATGTACTTACCTTTACCTCTTAATATTATTATCCGACTTCTTTGGAATGACTGTGTGACCACTTAAGTTCAAAACTCATCAGTTATCTGTGCTGAATGAAATCTAAAATCAAAAGTATGGTACCTTTAGAACTTGCTTGAGAGTGAAAAATGACACAAAGTCAAGGTTAGTTATGTGGCATCAGTTACCTGTAAAACTTACATTTTCTACGAAATCGAAAAACCTGATTTTTCTGATAGTCCAGAACTAGTATACTATACTGGTGTACTGTCAAATAAACTCATGTAGTTCAATTTTTATATTTTATCAAGGGTTTTTATTTTAAACACAAAAATCCAGTTTAATTGAATTGGAATATTAAAAATAATTTTTTTCTCTTGTCTTAGGCCCAATTTATCGCCTGCGCGACGCGGCCTTAATCTCGAAGAAATATCCTCATCTCCCTCTGATAGGTTTCTATTATTTTTTCTGTTGTTTTGTAATGCCTCCAATTTTTCTCTTTATAGGGGTTGCATTTTGAATACACTACTTATATTAAGGTCGCAGCTCAAGATTCCTGGCCACCAGAGCTACCGCCTGGTCACCAGGAACTGTATTGTGGTGCAGTGTTTTAACATTTAGTTTTTATTAGTATTTATATTCTTCGTCGACCAAGACCGACGACGCGTTAGAATTACTATTCTGCTTTATCTATGAGTTTTTTCGTGTTATTTATGAACAGTAAAGTCGTGCCGCGTATCAGAGTGATTGTGGATGTGTGAGCTATGTAATGGTCCTAATGGTAACCTGATAATCGATGCGGCTGCTTACTAATTCTAGATTAAAAATTAAAATATTAAACTAATAACAAATAAACAAACATCTGTGCTGCGCCAAATGCCGTAGCCGGCGTTATCAGTGTTTCTTTTTTGTCATGTATATAAATTTCGTCTCCAGATCGCAGGAGAGTTTTCGCACTACATTTTCTTAGCAACTGTAACGTAATGCTTTATAATAACTAAGTTTTGGGAACTGATTGCAGTTCATGTAAAATAATTTTTATGTTTTACTTTCCTTGCATCCACATCCGACATGGCAGAAAATTTTAAGTGCTGCAAGAACAAAACAAATAATAGCTGGGTGTGCATCGTATGCAGTAATGTGTTTCACCCAAGCTGCTGGAAAAGAACGAAGCATTATGAAATTTTGAACAATAATTTAATATACTGTTCAGACTCTTGCAGAGAGTTAGCTTCAAGAACAAGTGAAGGAGAGTACCAAGTTAAATCCTTATTATGTCTTGTTCAAGACTTACAAACGGAACTACATCAGAAAAATAACTACCTTGCGCGCTTAAAGCGAAACTCAGTGATTTTTGAAGAGGAGGCATCGGAAATGGAGTCTAGACACATGAAAGACATGGAAGCATATCAATCTCGGATATCGGAACTGGAACTGCAGGTAAAACAGAGGGATGCTATAATCAATGGCTATGAAAAGAAAACCTCTACAGACCATGAGACTCAAACAGTGATAGCGGGGCAAGCCATTTCGACTCAAACCAATAATTCAAACGCCACCCAAAGCACGCAGACAAGATGCATTGCTGTACTCTCTTCAGAGACTCAAACCATCTCGGAACCATGCAAGGAAGCTGTGGTGCAAACGGACGTCACTGCTTCTTTCAGTTTAACACCAGAAAAGGATGCACCAAGATCCATTAAGAACCGTTGCAGTTTTGGAGGTAATCACAGAAATATAGCAGTTCAAACGAGAGTTACGTGCTTAAATAACGGCAGTAGGAAAACTTCGGAAAATTCAACTCATAGATCTACAATTCCTCCTACAGAGCCAAATAAAATATCTCTTCACCAAGACATGGAAGATTTACGTTCTCAGAACAATAAGCAGTCTGAGTCTCATTCAGATAAAACCCGACTGCTCGTAATGGGCAGCAGGGCTGCTGTAAGAAATGTACCGAACCTTATAAAACAGACTTATTTTAAATTGCCTACTGATATCAACTGTCAATATTCAACTGAATCAATCTCGTTGGAAAAAATGGCAATTGAAGGTCAAAGATTATGCAAACACTTCTCCAAAAACGACCATGTATTGATTTTTATTGACCCTCGTAGTGCTGTGGAGAATAAAGTGTGGGGACTAAACCCTCTGGGTAAGGCTTTGGATGTTTTTTCACATACCAACCTAATAATTATTGGTGCCCCACAAATTGCGCTGCCGATCAGGCAAAGGCAAGATGTGTACGAGTATAACATTCTAATAAAAAAATTCGTACATGCCTCTAGTAACAAAACCATATTTATTCCTATGGATCTTTTTTTGGAGGAAAGCAAGTTATCTTCGAATCGTGTTTCCCACATGTACAATGCTAAACAAAGACTGGTTGCTTTTGTAACTCGGGAGCATCTAATGGGTAAACCGAAACTACCATGCACTGATCCCTCGTTTGATGAAAGATTGCAAAGGCTTCTTGGAGGGGTGGACCACTGGCATCCAAAAATCACAACCTTTCCCAGGGGCTATCCAGTTCCATCAAACGCTCTTCGAGGAATGGCTTTTCCCGATATTAACATGAATGAAGATTTATCACCGATAAATCAAGATTTATCACCAATAAATGAGGATGTATCACCAATAAATGGCCAACAAAATTTTCGCCTGGACAGCCCAATACCGCTAATGATAGGTTAACAAAGCTACCGGTCGAGAAAATTTCTCCTAATTTTATTGGTTTGTGTTACCAAAATATTCAATGTTTAGGCAATAAGATTTTAGATTTAGATATAATATTCACTGATAGTAATAAGTGTGACTTTCTATTACTAACTGAACACTGGCAAAAGTCTGAACGGATAGACCAGCTTAAATTGAGAAACTTCTCTCTACTACATTCTTTCTGTCGGACAGAATATAGCCATGGGGGAGTAGTCATTTATAAAAGTGATTATTGTAAATATCGTTGTAGTATCTTGAATATATCTAATTGCTGTGTTGAAGGAACTCTAGAATGTGCGGGATTTAAAATTGTTGATTTTAATGTGATAATAATTGTGTTGTATCGTCCTCCAAAGGGTAATTTTAAACACTTTTTATCCCTTTTGTCAGACCTTTTAACATACATACAACAATCCTCTCACTTTTTTATAGTTGGTGGTGATTTTAACATAGATTTTTTGGTGCCTAGTTTCAATCTATCTGTTTTGTGTGATCTTGTAGCGTCTTTTAACACTGAACATATTATTAGGACACCAACAAGAGTTACTTCATGCTCTAGAACTTGCATTGATAATGTGCTGACTAATAACAGTGCGTTTCTTTGTGCTACGGTTGTGGACCTGCATTTGTCTGATCACTATTCCCAAATTGTTTCAGTAAACTTACCATTCAAGAAGATAAAGAAACCCACTCAATTCCAACTTAAAAGATTTTTTTCCAAAGCAAACAAGAACAGGTTCATAGCTTGCATGGAGAATGAAGGCTGGTCTGAGGTGTACAACAAGGACAGATGTGAGGAGGCTTTTAACTCTTTTGCCGATACTATTTGTTATTACTTTGAAATGTGCTTTCCTTTAAAAAGGATTTCTTCTGCAGCTTCTGTATATGGGAAGAATAGAGGCTCTCTACCATCAGAATTACTTCAATTAAAACGTGTGTTGGTCACAGTTGGTGATCTGTTGAAGAAGGATAAGAAATATAAACCATTATATAGGACTTTAAGCAACATATACAGGGGAAATCTCAAGCAATTTTACCGAAAAGAAAATGATAAAAAAATAATGTTATCTGATAATAAATCTAAAACTATGTGGCAGACAATTAATAACTTACAGAAAAGGTCCAAACAGAGAAAACCAATAGAAATTTATGAATGTGATGGTAAAAAACTAGAGGATGAAGCTATTGCAAACAATTTCAACAAATGCTTTACTGCTTGTTCTGCACAAGATAATCCAGATTTTGATTTTTTGAACTCCAATATTCCATACAGTGAAAGCTCATTCTTTTTATCTCCTGTCTGCGTTTATGATGTTATATCGTTGATCAATAGATTAAAAAATTCGAATTCCAGTGGGCAAGATGGAATTTCTAACAACATTCTAAAATTATGCAAGCTCTCCCTCAGTGAAGTACTGACATTCTTAATCAATTTATCTTATGAAGAAGGAGCTTTTCCCAGCAAATTAAAACTGGCAACGGTCATTCCTATTTTTAAGAGAGGTGACCCAAACAGCTATAGTAACTATCGAGCCATCAGCATTTTATCAAGTATCTCAAAAATATATGAAATGAATTTGAAGGATCAGTTAAACTGTTTCTTTAATAAGTATGGACTTCTGTCAAATGCACAGCATGGTTTTGTTAAGGGGAGAAGCACTGAGACTGCCCTCTGTTCTTTTCTGACTAAGATTGTGGAAGCTCGTGATAGCAGAAAACACTGCTTGGGCCTGATGATAGATTTTTCTAGGGCTTTTGATACTGTGCATCATCAACTTTTGCTGGCCAAACTAACAAGATATGGGATTCGAAACAAACCATTGTCACTTTTTGCCTCATACCTCAACGACCGATTTCAACAGGTCATCATCAATGATAATAAGAGTCTGCCCAGGAAGATCAAACAGGGTGTGCCACAGGGTTCGGTACTGGGACCACTCTTTTTCGTGGTGTATATAAATGACATGTTCAACTACCTGCAGAGGGGTGATCCGGGTACTTTCCCTGTATGGTATGCCGATGACACGAATCTCCTATGCATAAATTCAAACATACCTTCTCTAAAGTCCCAGGCAGAGTTCATATATACCTTGGTAAACGATTGGTCAGTTAATAATAATCTGGTACTCAATAAAGAGAAGACGACCTTTTTGATTTTTTCATCAGGTCGTCAGGATAGTATCGATGCGCTTTGTCCAGTATTTGATGCCAAAATAATGGCAGTGACCTCGGCAAGGTTGTTGGGAGTGATCTTTGATTCGTCGCTTAATTGGAGCACACATGTAGAATGCTTATGCAATCGTATAAGAAGTAATTGCTATGCCCTTAATTTTCTCTCCAACTATTGTAGCCAAGAAATCTTGCTTGCACTTTACTATGCCAACCTCCACTCACATATTCGTTATGGCATTTTGATTTGGGGAGCTGGTAGCCACAGCAAAAGAGTTTTACTGTTGCAAAAAAGGGCTATAAGAATAATGTGTCGGCTATCGAGCAGAGAATCGTGCAGAGGACACTTTAGAGATTTAAAAATTCTAACGGTCTTCGACACTTACATAATGGAAGGGTGCATCTATGCTTATAGAAACCAACTTCTTCTTCGATCAGTACGCTCTGATCATTGCCATAACACCAGGAAAAGGCACCTCCTGCTGCAAGGGAAGCACAGAACGGCCCTCTATCAAATAGGTATTCTCTTTAATGCATGTAAATATTTCAATTTTTTGAGTCATGAGATTAAATCATCACCTAATCTCAAAACGTTCAAGCTTAAGGTCAAACACATGCTGCTACAAAAGACCTGCTACTCTTTGGAGGATTTTTTTCTTTGAAAGCCTTTCTTCACCTTATCTATGAGAATTAGGTTAAATAGGTTAGGGACTATGACGTTTTCTTAATTATGTGTTTTATGATGTATAATTTTAAATACTTTGTAATACCATTGAATGCAAGAAATAAAGATATTATTATTATTATTATTATTATTATTCGGCCAAGGCGACCGATAGTCCATGTATATTTTTAAATAAAAATTAATTAATGTAAGTTTTTTTCTTTTGTAATTCTCCCGAAAAATTTTTTTTTCTTTTAATGCAGATCGTTATCTGGTATATAATTGGGCACAATTTTTCTAATGACTTTGCCAAAATTCCCCCATAAAATCAAATCAAATATGCTTTATTGTTAGAAGATTTTCTCTCATTAAGAAAGCGGTTTAAAAAGAAAACTTAACACTAATTCATACATCCGACTGTAATTTTTAAATTCTGACATACAAAAAAATATTAAAATGATAAAAGTTAATATATAAAATAAATGTAACAAAATACAATTAGAAGTCAAAGCATTTTTCTTTCAAACTCAGCTTTTGCTTTATTGTCCTATAACATATAGTGTTGTAAACAAAGCTCTAAAAAAGCTAAAAAAAAAAAATGGAAAATTTGGTCAACAAGTAGTATGTGTCAGAGAGGTCAAGATACGAAGTACGAGAGTTGTTTTTTTTTATGAAAATTTCAAATTTGACAAGGCAAATTAATAACAAAATTTTATGTGTAATTTTTTATCCTCGGGCAAGGGAAACTGACGTAAAAGTACGAATTTAACCACTGGAAAAACAGTTACTGCAGACTTTTTGATGACACTATACAGTGTGTCCAAAAAGTGTGCAACATATGGAAAACTTCCTTATTGTCGGTTTCTCAGAAAATTTTATTCTTGATAAAAGTTGGTGCTTGCCCTAAAACATTACTGTTGTCAAGTAACTTCAAAATTCATTTCAGATAGAAATTAGTTGCATAATGTTGCAGTTTTTCCAGAGATAATAGCCTAAACTGGCTATCAGTGTGTTGCTTTAAACCCTTTTGGTTCAACATTTTTTCCAATTAAAATCATAAATAGACTCGACTCTTTTCATTTCATGTAAAACAACTAATCATTTATTTATCTTTTGCACCCGATGAGCAAAATATGCCCAACTACCCTAAAAAGCCATATAAAATATTTGGTCTTTGAGAATAGGCCTTACATTTGGAATAAATACAAATAAATAGCAATAATTTTACTTTAGTCTGACATATGGAATTAATTATTATTCAGTCGATCCAATTGTATTTTGTAATTATTGTGGACAATTATTATTTTTGACCAAAAGTGTTTAAATATGTTTGCAACACGCTGATACCTAGACTGGCTTTTATCTCTAGAAAAACTGAAACATAATGCAACCATGTAACTAATATCTATCTTAAATAAATTTTGAAGTTGCATGGCAAGTATAATAACAAAATATTCACCAGTAGTCTAACGTTGAAGAAAAAAAATCGAGAAATTAAAAGTCTAAAAATCCATGTTTCGATTATTTTTTTATTTTGGAAGAACTTTTCCTTATAAGATTTTGCTATATCTTTATAAGTTAGGTACTTTCTCCTTGACGCGATTCCGGGAAATGACATTTGCTCCCGCACTAAAAGCCGTACTTAAAATCTGACATACTAATTTATTGTTTTAGGGCAAGCACCAACTTTTACCAAGAATAACATTTTTTGAGAAACCATACTTTTTTGGACACACTGTATATAGCGATGTTATAGACCTTTTGACGACACTATATATAGCAATTGACTCTAGGCTGATGCTCTGCCATTATTTCAGCTAAAATAGTTCCTAGAATTGTTTTCACATGATGTTTTTAGTTATCCCTGTCATAAACAAATTGATGATAACATGGTTGTATACTGATGCTAAGTTAACAAAAAAAAAACTGAATAGTAGCATGTGGTAGAAACCTGTTTTAGCTTATTGTTTTTTTTTTCCTTTCAGAAACATAAGCTTACTGATTAAATTGGAAAGTTTAGACTGTGGCATATCTGGAACCGAAACTGCATTGTATAAAGCGACACATATTTTTTCTTTGGTAAGTGTCAAAATAAATACAGTTGAATTTGATATACAAATACATAAATTAAATATTATCTTACACCAATTTGTGTCTGGTGTTGATGTATTTATACTTCACCAGGTTTCTGAGGACATAAGTATATTGTAATTATTTCTACCTTACTGACAATAACATAAAAATAAGTTTTTACTATTAAAAAAAGTAGCTGATGGATCATAATGGTTGAAACAAAGGTATCAATGGCAAGTTTAAATTTTTATTTTATTTTTTATTTTTTTTTTTGAGGAAAGTTTCAGAAGCTCATTAGTAAATTGAATTTTTCCATTCTTCATAAAGCAATAACTGAATCAAAAATTAAATTTTAGTTTAACAGTTTAATTAAAAATTATGATTGATTAAGCTATGGACCTTGTATAATGAGCTTATATTGTTTTTGGAGACTTATATTTTGCATTTATTTCGTTTACACATGATGATTTTTAGTTATCCCTGTCATAAACAAATTGATGATAATATGGTTGTATACTGATGTTAAATTAAGAAAAAAAACTGACGGTAAATTATTGTCAATAACTATTTTACTAATCTATCGATTTTTTCCAGATTTTATCTACGACTTGGCAGGCATTGTTGTGTACAT
>MU192884.1:5716-26758 GCA_016904865.1 Pissodes strobi | reverse complement strand
TTGTACAAGAGGTAAATTGTTAGATTATAACTTTCCAAAACATTCATTAACCTTGACAGAAAAGAGTTGTCATTATGCAGCTGTCACCTTTTATAACAATTGCCATCTAAAATTAAAAACATAAATAATATTTCACAATTTAAAAAATACCTATTTGAGCACTTAAATGGCATTGAACCCTACACCATTCAGGAATACCTGGACTTTAATGATAATGTCAATGGAGGCTCTATATTGTGTGTCTAGATTTGTGCTTTTTTTTATTGTGTAATTTGTTTTTTATTATGTTTTTATTATTTTATATATATCTTTGACGTATTTCAAACTTTGTAACCTTACAAATTTGTTTTGAAATAAATGCTTATCTATCTATCTATCTATAGAAAAGTATCTAGAAGATTGATGTTTTTCTCAACTCTCAACCATATACTGTAACAAAAGACAGTCCAATTCTTTTAATATTTATGTTAATTTCCTCTGCAGCCTTGAAGTTGATGGTAAGATTGTTGCCTATGCTGATGACACTGCGGTGTTATTTCATGCGAGGACATGTGAATTGGTGGGTGAAAAATTAAAATCGGGTTTTTCCAAAATTAAGAATTATCTAGAAACAGCCAAATTAAATTTAAATATAAAAAAATCTTATTACATTGTATTTTCTATAATAATGGCAAATAGACCAGTTTTTGATCAAATTAGACTTGACAATGTTGATCAGCCTTTGGAAGAAGTATCCCACATTAAAGATTTAGGAGTTGTTCTGGATAAACACCTGAAATGGGATCAACATGTGCTTTTACTTAAACAAAAAAATTAGATTATTTATTCATAAATTTTATATTCGGCGTAACTTTATGACGAAGAAGAAGTTACTACTGATGATTTACAAGGCACTTGTTGAGCCCCTTTTAAGGTATGGCATAGTTGTATGGGGTGCGATGTACAGCTCTAATCTTACTTAACTAGAAGGAGTGCAGAACTACATTATAAGGATCATTTTGAAAAAACCTAGATCATATCCTTCTAACAAACTTTATTCTTTAGAAATTAGCCATTTAAAAATCTTATATATCCTTGAAGTTTGAAAAAAAACTAAAATCAAATTCTGTGTCCCATACTTTTATGACCCGGGCAGCATTTAAGCACAATGCACCGCGCCTCGGCCAATGAAATCATTTTCGCTGCTTTGATTGGTCTAGACCGAGCGCAGGTACGTCTTACCACACTTGACTGAAACGCGGTGCAATATGCCATGCCCTCTTCAGCATGGGATTTCCAGAGTCCTGACTGGTCATGCCTCGAGTGCAGGTACATTTTGGCAACAACGATTAAAACGAGGTGCATATTGTGTCACTTTGCCACGCGCTAGTACATGGTACATGCTATGCTTTTATTTAGCTTTTTATTTCATATTGCTCAATTATGTCAATATTTTTATCGTATCCTTTGCCAGGATGGCCGAATGTCGGCAAGAATAATTAAGTTATTTCGCATGGCTCTCCGCTCGCTTCTGGGGCTCAACAAACAGGAACTAACCAAGTGCTAACCAAAACTAATCTAAGACATACCCAAAATCGAGAACAAAAAACTTTTTATTTTATTTTAATTTTCTTATTTATCAATATACGGGATACCCCATTTCTAAATTACATTTCAAATAATTAATATTCACATAACAATGGCATACGTAAATTTTATAAAAAAAATATGAAAATATCAAGTTATAGCTTTGACCGCAAGACACTGCAACGATAGTCGTTAAATAAGCCTTCGAAAGGATCAATCTCAGGATGAGCATTCAGAAGTGCAAGGCTACGGGTAAGAGGAGAATGAGAACCATAATTAGTTCTATAGGTACCAAGTGAGAAGATCTCGCACTTCCTAAGAGCTCGAGATGGTATTTTAAGACATATCTGACTGAGAAGATGAGGACAGTCAATATGACCATTAATCAACTAATATACAAAATACAAGTCGCAGAGTCTTCGTCTGTCCTCAAGTGATTCAAGACAAGATGATCTATCGGACCCCATCAAGATCATCCGCTGCACCAAGCTTGTAAGCACAACAGCTCAAAAACTTACGCTGGTCTCCCTCCAGTTGTAGGCATTATCGACATTGTAAAAAGGTGACCACACAATTGAAGCGTACTCCAAATGGGATCTAACCAGGGAGCAGTACAGTAAGCGAAGTGAACTCACCGACAGGTCTCTGCCAATTCTGAAAATTAACCCCAACATCTGATAAGCTTCACTCGTTACATACTTAATATGATCTCTAAAAGTGATTTCCGAATCAAGATAAATCCCCAAATCTTTAACCAAATCGACAACATTTAAATGATGACCATTAATTTTACCCGATTTAGAAATAAGTTCGGAATATGCCTTTTTGTCCGAAGCGACCTTTCATGTCACCGCGAGGAAACACTCGAACCGAACAACCTTGAAGTCATGTGACTCAAGTTCACCGCCAAGGGATTAACGAAGTTTATATGTTGTCTCTATCGCCCTCCGAGCGATAGAGCCTACCAAAGCTTTTTCTCAACACTAGCTACCACTTTTGCCTCAATACAGGTCGATCACCCCAGTTCAGAAATAATCGTTCTGGGAGACTTCAATGCCCACAACACCAACCCCTCAAACATCACAACAAGACCGACAACGAAGGTAGAGAAGCTGAAGCATTTGCCATCAGCTGCGGGCTTACTCAACTTGTAGACGAACCAACTCGAATCTCAGAGAGGGGCGAATTCGCCGCCCTCCTGGATCTTTTTTTGACCACCAATCCTGACCAGTACAAGGTTACAGTTGGTCCGCCATTAGGTACCTCCGACCACAAACTTATTACAACGGTTTGTGAATTGCCACTCATACAGAAGGATCCACCATTGCCTCGCAAAATCTGGCATTACAATTCTGCAAACTGGGACGATCTAAGGCAGTTCTACCTAGATTTTCCTTGGCTCGACGTCTGCTTTGCCACTGACGACCCGTCAGACTGCTGCGAAGAGATCATGCAAGTAATCTCCTCAGGAATGGAAGCATACATCCCAAATTCCATCAAGTTACCATCAAAAGGAAAGCCCTGGTTCGACAAAAGATGCGAAAGAGCTGTAGGAAGGAAACAGCAAGCCTATAAGTACTGGCTGCAAAATCAGACCGCTGAAAATCGCAATTATTTTATCGAAGCGAGAAACGAGTGCGAGCGTGTGATCGACGAAACTAAGGACAAACACAATCAAAGGATCAGGAATAAACTTTTGCAATGCCCCAGTGGCTCCAGGAATTTCTGGTCGGTAGCAAAGGCATGGACGGAATACCTGCCATCGTGCTAAAGAACTGCGCCAACGAACTAACACCTGTTTTTTCCAGGCTTTTTTCTCTTTCTTACAGAAAAGGGATTTACCCATCCTCATGGAAAGTCGCTTGAGTGCAACCTGTTCCAAAAAAAAGGCAAGAAAACCACGCCCTCAAACTATCGCCCAATTGTGTTGCTTCCAATAATCTCCAAAGTCATGGAACGTGTAGTCAACCAGCAACTACTCAAGTACCTCGAGAGCAACAGAATAATCAGCGATAATCAATACGGCTTTCGCAAAGAGAGATCGACAGGAGATATATTGGCCTATGTCACTCATATATGGAGTAGGGCAATTGAAAACTACGGAGAGTCTCGAGCGATTGCGTTGGATATTTCAAAGGCATTCGACAGAGTTTGGCATGACGAACTGCTCAACAAACTGCCGTCCTTGGGACTGCCGGCTCTCTCTGCAGCTGGCTAGCCAGTTTCCTTAAGAACCGATCCCTACACGTTGCAGTCGATGGACACATCTCGGACACATTCACCATCAACGCGGGCGTGCCTCAGGGCGCAATACTTTCACCAACTTTGTTCCTCATCTATATTAATGACCTGCTGAACGAAACGAATAATCCTGTTTACAGTTTTGCAGATGACAGTACCCTTGTCTCCCACTTTAGATCAAAAAAACCCTTACCAGCAACTGAGACTCATCACGGCAGACAGGAGCAGATTACAGCAATTAATCAAGACCTGGAGAGAGTTCAAACTTGGGGCGACCGAAATTTGGTCCAGTTCAATGCAGCAAAGACCCAAGCAACGTTTACTAAGAGGGGCAATACAGCGGGCCCTGACATCATTATGGCAGGATCGACCATTCCCTCATCCTCGTCAATCGGGCTGCTGGGTGTCTCGGTCAACAGCAATATGTCATGGCATGACCATGTTGCTAACATCGCAAAATCAGCCTCCCAGAAGCTTGGTGCGCTATTTCGCAACAAAAAACTCTATACACCGCAGCAGTTGCTCTTGCCGTACAAAGCGCAAATAAGACCGTGCTTAGAATATTGCTCACATATCTGGGGTGCCGCACCAAAGCATACCCTAAAGCTGCTGGATTCCATTCAGAAGAGGGCTGTGCGTCTCGTCGGCGATCCGGAGTTGACCCGGAATCTGGATAGTCTGGAACATCGCAGACATGTGGCCGAGATGTCTCTGTTTTACAGATACTTTCACGGCAGATGTTCCACTGCATCACTGTGGAACTCACTTCCAGGACATCTGCTTCCCACTAATTACAACCTACAAATATTCAAGAACCGTGTCAATCGCTTTCATGATCAATAATTATAAACATTTTGAGATCATCAGCATAAAGTAAGTACTCACAGTCCCCAAGATAACTATCAATGTCACAAAGAAACAGGCTAAACAATAGCGGAGCACAATGGCCACCCTGGGACACACCTGAAGTAGCCTCAACTATACCAGATTCAAAGTTTCCAATCTTAACCCTCTGCCAAGCTTATGGCCTTAAGTCCAAAGTCAATACATTTGTCAATTTTATAATCAGGCATAATTGTGACACTATTACTATACACTGTTGAGAAATACTCACAAAAAAGATTAGTAATTCCCGGTCCAGTAGTGGCTATTTTGTTGTTGTAATACATACAGCTAGGTAGTTCATTGGACCTTCTCTGAGAATTTACAAATGACCAAAACATTTTTGGATTCTCAGAAATGCTATGCTCAGCTCTCTCCAAAAAGACTACATAGTCCCTCTGTGCCAAAATTTCACATTGTGATCATAGAATAGAGAACTGCTCATAGTGAAACTGAGATCCTGATTTACAAACTTCTTTATGTGCCTTTTTCTTGTCAATTATGCAACTTCTCAGTTCAGCCGAAAAATAATTAGGAAAGTTTGAGCTTCTATACATTTTCAAAGGTACGAAATCATTCAATGCATCATTCAATATTTTGTAAAACAAACTAGTAGATTCATTTATGTTTCTGTTTAAGAAAATCATTCCCACAAGATAATTATTAAGAGATACAAAATCTGAGTTCCGATATTCACGATAAGTTATCTCATAACTCACTGTTTTGATTTGCATAGCACTTATCAGACATTCATAAGCATTATGATGTAGGCTATCAGGAAGTAAAGGGTCACTGGCTAAACTAACAGATGCGTTCCCTTCATGACTAAAAATTAAATCAAAGTATATATTACGACTATTAGGTATTGTGATTAGCTGGCTAAGATTCAAAAAGGCAAAGTTCTCAGCAATGATTTCCTGTCGGACAGTCCACTCGAAGTTGGTGTTCATCATTGCTCCATTCAGCAAGAGGTAAATTATAGTCCCCACAAAGCAAAAGGCTGGCAGTGGAGTAGTCATGGCATATTTCCTCAACAGCCTCGCAATGAGGAAAATATGTGCCTGCTTCTTTGTTTGGAGGTATATAAACTCCACCAACAACCAGATGAGAGGAGCCCCGCTTAACAAACACAAAAAGGTGTTCCACCAAATTATACTTTGTTTTTATCATCCTAGGGCTCAAAGTCTTACGCACAAAAATAACTCCCCCTCTCCTCTTCTTCTCACTAGTTGTCTCGGTTCTGTCGCATCGAAATGCTGTGAAGCCCTTTACACAAATTTCAGCATCAGCCACTCTATCATTCAGCCAGCTTTCAGATAGCACAATAATATCGTAATCACACAGAGATATTGACTGTTTCAAGTTCATAATTTTCGTGTTCATGCCACCGACATTTTGATAATACACCTTCAATGGGGTTAGTGTTCGTTTTTTGAGCGTGCATTTGTAGTTTGGCTTTGCTGTGCAGTTAATTTAGCAATAAAAGAACTACCATTTTTGAATCGGATTCCTATATTCTCATCACCATCACTCTTTCTGCGATCCAATTCCTCATATATAAGGACTTTATAACACTTCTCTGCATTACAGTGTAATATTAATCTTAATATTACTGTCACTGATTCTAGACTTCATTTTAAAGCACTGTGAGACAACACCCGAATCAGAGAAAATCACCTTAATAGGCCTCGGATGGTCACCCGATCTACCCACACGCACGACTTCGTACTCTCCAACCTGTTGAAGTTTCAGTGTGCTAAGCAGATTACTAACGTGAGATTTGTCATGATTCACTCGCACTTTAACGTCCTTTGAAGAGTTCGCGTCAACATTGAACACCATTAAATTTCTAGACCTTGTCGACCTATCTTGTAAGTCTGTAAACATATCAGCACTTTTGTCAGATAACGGGCCGGAGGAGAGTAGCCCTCTATCACCACCATCTCCCGCTCTGATTGAAGAGATTTCCTCCTGAAGCTCGATAACTTTGGATTCCAAAAGATTGATTCGCTCATTTTTAGAGTGTATTTTCTCATTGATCTCATAAAGGGCAGTTTGTAATCCTCTTTTCTGATCGAGAAGAAGTTCCACAACCCCAGAAATAACACAGAGAACATCTTTGTTTGCTGTGCTCGGTTCATTTAGTAAATTAACTAATTGTTTTCGCAACATAACCTCACAATTTTCAGTGGCTGAGAACTCGTCCCTCTCAGTTGCCGGC
Organism: Pissodes strobi; assembly: GCA_016904865.1. Lineage (NCBI taxonomy): Eukaryota > Metazoa > Arthropoda > Insecta > Coleoptera > Curculionidae > Pissodes > Pissodes strobi. Next base: position 19,848 of record MU192884.1, on the reverse strand, counting down.
GGAACGCCAGGTTCATGGAGGTGATCATCGATTGCCGTGTTTTTACTTAGACTGCAGCCGGCACTATTGCCAGTACCCGAGACACCACCTTTTCCAAATGATAAACGTTTGTTTACATTTTTTATGCAAGTTTTGAATGACCAGGAATGCGATTTAGTTTTCTTTAATTGAGCACATATTTTATCGTACTCCATTTTACTCACGCCCGCACAACCCTTGTGAATCCATGCACAACATGAAGAACATTCTATAGCCGTTTGGTGGCTTTTAATTACTCTATCACAATAAGGACATACACATCTAAACACTGACCTATCAGACGGTTGGAAGCGATCCAGTGTACCGCGAACACATGGGTAATTCTGCCGATTCGATCCCACGTTGAAGAGGACGTGGCATATTGCACCGCGTTTCAGTCCAGTGTGGCAAAACCTTTGTTTATTTTTCTTATAAAGACAATGGCAAAACGTACCTGCGCTCAGTCTAGACCAATCAAAGCAGCGAAAATAATTCAATTGACCGAGGCGCGGTGCATTGTGCTTAAATGCACCCGGGCAAACGCTGCTCATGAACTGAGCATTCCGCAGTCAAGGTCAAGATGTGATTTAAACTTGCGTATTATGACATCTGGCTCCTAAATTTTATAACCTAATTGGGACTTCCGATTCGTCTTCGGTCGAGTGTGCACGTGTCGGGTATCGGCCATTTTGTTCCAGCTTCATATACATATATGTTAGTTTGGGGACACATGGGGCTTTCAGGGGCTGTGTAGATTCCCCGAATAAGATTCGGACGTCCAGCCGGGGGTTAGAGCCCCGTGCATGTACAAGATTTAAATGTGTGTGAATGTCCAGCCGGTGGTGTTCGAACCTTAAAACAAGCCGTGCATGTACAAGTCGGAGGCCCAGGGGTACATACTCGACATACTGGGTTCTCTAAAAATAGTATCTCTATCCATCAGGTGTAACTAATCTGGAATGGGTCGCCCCAGCTCTTACTAAGCCGGATAGAGGTCTTTTCTGGCTGAATTTCTCACGAAAAAGGCCAATAGAGAGTTTACTACTATAACCTAATTGCACCCAGTATTAGAAATGTTAAAAAGTACCAAAATTTGCTGGGAAGATCGTGAAAAATGATTACGCTTGTTTTTGATCTTTGTTTTTTCTGTTACTTTCTTTTAGGGGAGCGGCGTATATTATCGATCAGCGGGTAAAATCGATCACCCTATTATTACAGAAACGACAACCCTGCCAACAATTTAAAATAGCGTTTGTATCTTCTATCCGTCCGTACAGTCACGAGGCACTCCAATTTAGTTTTAGTTTTGCCGTTTAGAAGTTCGCTGCTGTGAAATCTAATTTGTGAGAATTTCTTATAAAATCTTGAACATATTTAATAAGGTATGTACTTATTAGCTTTGCATGTTTTTTATTTCTTTTAGTACGCAATGTTTCCGACATATTATAAGAATATTTCTGTAAAAGCAGAGCTTAAAATATTGTGGTTATGTGAATTTTCCACGTAAAATATTTGGCCTTGATAAGGCGGGTAATGTCGATCACATTGATCGATATTGCCCACTGGTGATCGAAATTGCCCAATGGTGATCGAAATTACCCGCTGTTTCAAGTTTTTACTTACCTAGGTATATAGAGTATTGATCGATATTACCCCTTTAAGTTGGTCGATATTTCCCATGGTGATGGATAATATCGGTCAAAGAAGATGTTTTTATTTTTGATTAAATTTTGTTAACAGTTTTCTTTAATTTTGTTCTAATAATGTTTGTTGGTAGATAACATACCAAAATAGGTTTTAGTTCAATAAAAACTTTAAATTTCAATTTTGTTTTTTTCGTATTCAGGAAAAAGTCTTAGGTGGTCGATATTAGAACATCTTCCCCTATCTCCTATTCTCCTATTGTGATACTCTAATATTTGTGATAATTGTAATACTTGTGATAATTGTGATACCTGATGTATCAATTTTAATTTTGGTTCCTATTTTTGTTGGTATAGCTAAAAGGGCATTATAGAATTATAGAGAACAAATAATATAATATATTAACACTATATAACTAGGTAGGAATAAAATTATGTGCATACAGGCTTTTCTTAAACCTAGGCGCATTTATAGAGAACATTTTTAATTTTGTAATTTATTGTAAATGTTTGTTTTCTTTGTATATATGCCTTTGATCAATAAAAGTAAAGGGGATCAGGGTGTACTGTTCTCCCTCAAAATATCAAATGTCAAATAAAAAAAAATGACAAAACTAACAGGACTTATGCCTTCTTTCTAAGGAACCTTGAGGTTTTAATTGATAAGAAGCCATATTTTTACAAACAGCACAAGCCTCCATATTGGAAATATTTTAGGGGGTAATATGATAATAATATATATATAATCAAAATTTCGCAGTTCCTACCTTAAAAAATACGAGGATTTTAACAGTAATACAATATAAGCACCATTTTTAAGTTTGCTTATAATAATTAAACCGTGTTAAGAATTAGTTAATAATAATTTAATTAATTAAAAAAGCAGTAAATTTAAGGCGCTTTAATTTTTAGAAGGTATCTTTCCATATTTCATCGAAAGAGTCGACTGCGTTATAATTTTTGTCTCCCATTTCGGCGAATTTACCAGATTTTGGTAGTGCATTTCCTCCATGTTTATTCTTAGGAGTTGGAATGCATCACCGACTAGACGACATCATATGACGGATATTTGTTTGATGTAACTGGTTTACAGGTTATGATAATTTTATTTAAAAAAGTTATAAATCTCAGAGTTCTTAAACTCATCCTAATCTTAAATCACTATAAATCCTATGATTTTAAATGACACTTGCTAAAATTGTCTTGAAGGCAATGATAAGAGAATCGATTTCAATTCAAGTTGGTCTTAAACAAGCTTTAAGATTTGGTCTTGAGACCCTCATAGGAGAGGGCCCTTTGGCTGTAAGAAAGCCTTTATCTTGCCTTCAAGAGATTGTGTAGGGCAGAAGGCTTTAAGTGAGTCTTATTCATTTGGCTGTAACAAAGTCTTGATAACCATATTCAAGCTTCCTTTGTTACTTGAGGTATCAGACGTTTCAAATTTTACTGGTAGTTCCTAAGCGATCGCCTTCTGGTCAGATGGATTAATAGAAGTGGAGCTTCCAGAGGATGGCCCGCAAGATTCCCCGATTTAACCCTGATCGATTATTTTTATTAAATACATGAAATTACATTAAAACACGATTTATTCGAGAGCTTCCTAGACGTTGAAGTTGAATAACCTTTCCTAATCAGATAATTTTTAGAAACATGATATGCAGACATGTTTGAATGTAAATAAATTATATAATTTTCTATTAAACGGATACTATATTGCGAAGATGATTTCTTTCATCAGGCGGAAATATACAAATATCACCGCGTGTAAAAAATATTTCGTAATTATTATTAGGATAACCTTTGATATTGTTTTTCAGTAATAAGCGTTTATATTCGTCGAGTGCGATATTTTATTGCGTTGCGTATGTGCCATAATTATTTGCGGAATCATGAGCCACCACTTGAGGAACGATAATTATTGATCGCCAGATAAGAATCCTCTAGACTGGATTATATCGTACTCTTGAAAAGTAAAAAATGTGATTGTGATGATGAGTTTTTCTTTTTCGTTAAAGAAAACGTTTCGTATTTCGCCTGTTAGGTACTCCCGTTTAAAGTACTTTGTCGTAGAAGTAGTACGTATAAAATATAATCACATGAGAGACTGGGATTATTCATTTTAAGAAAAAAAAAGTCGACAAAAAACGGCAGAGCCCCCAGAAATCAAAAAGGCCTATGCTTATATGAAGGGTATACAGGGTGTTCAAACACAACGCGGCACTACTGCTACGAAATTGTTTAAATTAGCAAAGTAGTAGAATTTTTATATGATTTTGGATTGATTTGAATACTAACTTGCTTTAATACGTCTTGCAGCATTAAAACACCATAATAAATGCTAGTTGTTGGGTATCATTAAAAGGGAAATTTAATGGACTAATGGATTCCCCCGAAATGAAAAAAAGGACTACTTGTTTCATTTACATCGACATGTTTTCAATATGAAGCTATTGCGAGAAATCGGATTATTTTAGGAAAGGCAAATATTCCTATAAACACAAGAGATACAATGTGTTAAAAGACTATGGTAATATTTGATTTAAAATGACGTTAACATTTGATGCATCCTATATAAACTAACATAACCATATAATTTGGGCACTAACAAAGCGAACTTCACTGAAATATAGCCAATAAAAATATATAAATTTAGTACGATGCGAATTTTTGGGACACCCTATATATTCCTAAATTATAGGGGCCTCAGGGAGAGTTTAATAAATTTTGACCTAAAGGATACCTTGCCCGAGAGAATGGAAATGTCTTTTCTATTTAATTTTGTTTTTTTTTGGAGTGATGGTGAAAGTTTATTCGATAATACTTAACTATTGAGATGGTAGTAATTTTTAATAAGTAATTCAGGATTACGATTAAAATGAGGAGGAACAATACTACAAGTGTGATTACTGTTTGCAAAAAATACATAAAAAATGCAGTAACATAACACCATCTGAAACAAGATGTATGCCTCTTCAAAAAAGAATACTTTTGTTCATATATGATGAATGTAAACAGTATATAGCCAGAATGCCTTATCTGATAAAAATTATAGAAGAAATGAAGAAAGATATTGAATCATTGAAAAGAAACTTAAATCATAAAGAAACTTACGCTGGCATAACACAGGCTAAAACAACTTCTAGCACTAATAATATAATAAAGGAAAATACACCAGCATTAATATTTAAATCAAGAATGTCACAAAATACAGAAACATGTATTAAAGAAATTAAGAAATCCATAAATCCCACAAGTTTGAATATTGGAATAAGAAATTTGAAGGAAACTAAACAAGGAAACATTGTTATAAAGTGTGATACTAAACAAGAATTGGAATTGTGCAAAAGGGAAGCTGAAAGTAAACTAACAGGATTGTATGATATACTTAGAGCTAGATCTAGCACGGTAACTAATAAGCCCAATGTATATTCCACTTCACGCATGACCATCCGCTCGCTTCGCTCGCTACGGGAGCTCAATGAACAGGAACTAACCAAAACTAACCCAAGGCATGCCCAAAATGAAGAAAAAATACTTTTTACAAACACTTTCGCTTCATTCTCGGTCGAGTGAACACGTTTCGGATATCGGCCCTTTCGTCTTCAGCTCCATATACATATATGATCAGTTTGGGGAACGCAAGGTGAGCGTTCGGGGACCGTTTTGATTCCGCGAGGAAGAATCGGACGTCCAGCCAGGTGTTTGAACCCCGTGCATGTACAAGATTTAAATGTTTGTGAATGTCCAGCCGGTGGTGTTCGAACCTTAAAACAAGCCGTGCAGGTACAAGTCGGAGCCTCCAGGAGTACATACTTGACATACTGGAGGGTCTAAAAATAGTATCTCTGTCCACCAGGGTGTAACCAATCTGGAAGTGTCGCTCCAGCTCTTGCTAAGCCCGGACAAGGGTCGTTACTTGAATTGCTCACGCAAAGGCCAACGGCGAGTCGTACTACTACTACTACTACTACTACTACTACTCCTTAACCTTAAATTAAAAAAAAAAGCGACAGGAATTGAACCCCGGGCCGCCGGCCGTATCAGAGGTTTAGCATCTAACCACTGAACCACCAGAACACTTCCAGACAATTCATTGTATCGCAAAGACATCAGTAAACTGAAGGCTGACTAGTTACCCTGCTAGATCTAGTTCTAAGTGTATGATATAGAATTGCCAAAGAAGATACTTCCAAAGATAAAGATTATTGGCTATGCTGGTAACAAGCCTATGGAAGAAATAGAAGAGAGTGTAAGAAAGCAAAACAAATGGATAGACACTGAGGAACATATGAAGATAACATATTTGAAAAATATAAAAAAGAAGACCAATAATTCCACCATCTATGCTGAATGTTCTGGAAGTTTGTACTTGAAAATGCTGCATTATGGAAAAGTATTTATTGATTGGAAACGACTACCAGTGTATGAGGATTTAACCGTGTCAAGGGTTTCATCACAAAAGCAATAAGTGCACAAAAGAATAAGTGTGTGGAAGCTGCGCTGGAAACCACAATGGTCTGGAATGTGGAAGTCAAAACAAAAAGTGTATAAATTATTCGAAAAGTGCCTAAAAGATAGACTAACAAACTTTTTGATAGGTAATAACATTCTATCACCAAATCAAGTCGGTTTTGTTGGAGGGTACAGTACTTCGGATGCTATGTATAGGCAGAGATAATTAATAGTTTAAATAAAGATATTTATACTCGGACCTCGCAAAGGCCTTCGATACGGTACCCCACGATAAGTTACTTAATGTACTGTGCAACTACGGAGTCAGGGGAATGACTTTTGACTTACTTGAAAGCTATCTGTCTGATAGATACCAAAATGATAAAAATAAATAACACCCTGAGTGACAAACGAAAAATCTAAATTGGCATTCCACAGAGCACAGTCCTTGGTCCAATATTATATATGCATAAAATATGCATAACATACATACATTCTTTATTGAGGCAAAAAATAGATGGTCTGAGCATTTCTTATGCTGATGATAATTTAATTCTTTTCTTATGTAGGTATGTGTTTAATTTTTATTTTGTTTATTTTATTTTCACCACAGTTAATTTTAATTCCCTTTTAATTTCTATTTTATTGCTATATAAAAACTGAAAATTATTACATTTAATATTCGAAATATACTTATCATGTTTTTAAGTTGCTCTATTTAATTTCATTTTGTTTAAAGTCATATTGCTTTACTTTTATTTTGATCTATTTTGTTGTCATTCTAGTTAATTCTATTTTTTTATTTTTATTTTATTTCTATATAAATATGACACATTTTTATATTATATATTCGAAATCTACTTGTTATGATCCCAAATAACTCTAATTTCGTTTATTTTTTAAATTTATTATGTTTTTGTTTCATTTAATTTATTTCATACCTATTCAATTTATTTAACTTTTTCTCAATTTATTTTTATTTAATTTTACTTTATTTTCACTACATCTTACTTTATTTTGCTGCATTTTTATTTTACTTTCATATAAATACTAAAAATCTACACAATTTTTGCATTTTTTTAAATCCACTGTTTATCATTTCAAGTTGCTTTCATTTTATTTGATTTCACCTAATTATGCTTCTGTTTAAATGTATTTATCTTTGTTTCAATTTTCAGTTCAGCAACCTTTATTTTGCTTTATTTTTATTTTATTACTATATAAATACTCAAAAGCATTGTATTTTTATATTTTATACTAGAAGGCTACTTATAATTATTTGAAGTTTCTTTTATTATTATTCATTTCGCTTTATCCTGCTTTTGTTTAACTTTCTTTCACTTTATTTTTATGTTCTTTTTAAGTTATTTTGCTTTTATTTTAGTTCATTTTATTTTCACTCTTGCCAACTAGTTTACTTAATTTTTTTTTAATATAAATGCGGAAAATCATTACATTTCTATATTTTAGATTCAAAATGTACTTTTTGTTATTTAAAATCCCTTAAATTTTGTTCCATTTCACTTTATTTCGTTTTATTTAACTCTATTTGCATTTCATTAGGGTATTTTTTATTTAGGGTACTTATCTATTTTCACTTCTACTTGTAATTATTTTAAGTTGTTTTAATTTTATTCTATTTTATTATACATAAATATGCTAAATTTATTTTACGTTATTTCCGTTTCATTTAACTTTCCTTTTCTTTATTTTTGGTCCAGTGAAGTGTATTAAGTATAATCTCTTGTTTATCCTTTTATATAATAATAAACTACAAGTTATTATATTTTATAATTTTTATTATTTTAAGTTCCGTTTATTATACTTTGGTTTAACCTTGTTTTACTTTATTTTATTAAATTTAACTTTAGCTTGCTCTATTTGTATTTTATTTCACTTTCTTCTCACTCCATTTAAGTTATTTTTTTTTTCGTTTTTCTTAAGTACCTTGCTTTGGTTTTATTTCATTTCTGTATTGATACAAAAAGTTATTATTTCATTTCTATATCGATGTAAAAAACATTATATTTTTACATAAAGTAAAAATGTAATTATTATTATGATTTCAAAAAAGTCTGATTTCATTTAATTTTGCTTTATTACCTTTTGTTTAGTTTGATTCATTTTATTTTAATTTTATTTAACTTTTTCACAATTTATTTTTATTTTTACTACATTTTTGTTGGTTTTGCTGTATTTTTATTTTACTCTTATAAAAATACTAAAAATCTACACAATTTTTGTATTTTATATTTGAAATCCACTTGTTATCATTTCAAGTTGCTTTAATTTTAATTGGTTTTACCTTTGTTTTGCTTTATTTTTATTATATATATGAATACTCAAAAGCATTTTTACATTTTATAGCAGGCTATTTATGATTATGTATTTTAAGTTGCTTTTATTGTTTAATTTTCTTTCACTCTATTTTAATATTCTTTTTACTTTATCTTGCTTTTATTTCAGTTTATTTTATTTTCACTCTAGTTAACTATTTTATTTTATTTTTTGACATATAAAACTGTAAAAAATCATTACATTTCTATATGTCAAGTTTAAAATATACTTTTTATCGTTTAAAATTCCTGTAATTTTATCCCATTTCACTTTATTATTCTTTTGTTTAATCTCGTTTCATTTTATTTAATGCTATTTGCACTCCATTTTAGGTTATATGTTTAATTTAATTTTACCTTTTATTTAGAGTATTTATCTATTTTCATTTCTAATTGTAATTATTTAAAGTTATTTTTATTCTGTTTCATTTTAATATACACGTGTTATATTTATTTTACTTTATTTCCGCTTCATTTGACTTTATCTAGCTTTATTTTTACTCCAGTGAGTGAAGTGTATTTTATATTATTTTTAGTTTTTTCTTTTATATATACTACAAATTATATTTTTATGTATTAATTTCGAAATCAACTTTGTATTATTTTAAGTTTCGTTTATTATACTTTGATAGTAATCCTGAATTACTTTATTTTATAAACTTTAGTATGCCCTATTTGTATTTTATTTCATTTTCTTCTCATTTCATTTAAGTTAATTTTTTTAGTCAATTTTTTTTCGTTTTTTTCAAGTACTTTGCTTTGTTTTTATTTCATTTCTATATTCATACAAAAAATAATTATTTTACTTCTATATCGATACAAAAAACATTATATTTTAATTTTGTTTTATTATTTTTTGTTTCGTTTCATTCATTTCATTTTAATTTTATTTAACTTTTTCACAATTTATTTTTATTTAATTTTATTTTCACTACATCTTACTTGATTTTGTTATATTTTTAGTTTACTCTCCCACTCTCCTATAAATACTAAAAATCTATAAAATTTTTGCATTTTATATTTCAAATCCACTTTTTGTCATTTCAAGTCGCTTTCATTTTATTTGGTTTCACTTTATTATGCTTCTGTTGAAATGTATTTATCTTTGTTTTCATTTTTAGTTCAACTACTTTATTTTGTTTTATTTTTATTTTATTCTTATATAACTACTCAAAAGCAGGACACCCTGCAGGACTCTTCTGGTTTTCGACGGAGAGAGTTGAGAAATAGCAAAGAATCTTGTATTCAAGATGGCGGGCGACGATACACTGCATTCCGATAGTGCGTCGAAAAGTATGTTTAGTAGTGTTTTTACTGCAACAAAAAGGTGGAAAATGATGTTAAGTGTAAGAAGTGTTTGTGTATTTTGCGCCAAACTGCAAATCAAAAAAATGCAGTTTGTATGCGTGAAAGTCCAGAAGCCCAGCAGGTAACCTCAAAAAAGAACCAAGACGAGTCCAATGTTTTGAAGTTTCTGGTTCAGGAAGTGCAAAGTAAAAAACATATTTTGGAAGAGCATGTTGTTCTATTAAGAGTCCGTTCACTGTAGACTGCTCGGGTAGCGCTACGGGGTCGGGTACACGGGCGTTACGGCGTGGGGTGGAGACTAACGCGCTCCCACTACTCCGATTTCACGGTGGACGTATTTAGGTACAAATTTACCGATTTACCGTTATTATTATGATATTTTGAATATTGAATGTTGTTCGGCCGCGCGAGTTGGAATTGATGAGATGAGCGTTAACAACAATTATAAACCGAGTGGGCTGCCGGTTATAAAGTATAGAAAACTTGTTGGAATGGGCAGAATGTATGATTGAAAATATATAAGAGCTGATAATTGTTTTGAATATTCCCTTTGTTTATCGTTATAAATTTGGGTAAATCATCAACAGAGAACGTGAGCTGGGCAAAATTGGAGAATTTTTTTTTTTAAACTTGCTATATATGGGGGTTTTGATTTCAAAAGTGACATTAATTTTTGAAGAACATTTTGACCCTGTATAGTTCTGTGGCCCTAAATGGAGGAAGCCTGCTGCGATTTGATTCCATAAAATCAGTAATAATTCGTTTTCTATAATTTGAAAAAATTTGCTTCGGTATTTTTTTTAAACGGAGACGCCTATTTTTCCTCTTGGGGAAAAAATATACTTTTTTTTCGATCGTGTTCATATTCGATAGGTGGATGGTAGGGGTTGCCATGATCCCAAAAAGCAAATTTATAATTTCGATCCCCCCACTCCTCCCTTAAAAATTGTAAGTTTTAAATGATATGCCGTGGAGAGTTCAAATTCGGTATAAGGGGGTTTTCGCAAGGGGTGTTTCACTCATGCAATAGGTGTACAAATCTCATACATTCGTGTTGCAGTCCCACATACAGTCCATACAGTCTCATGCAGTCAAATGCAATGCATGCAGTCGTAATACAGTCTTTAGGAATTCCTTGCAGTCCCATGCAGTTATTGGTGCAGTCACACGCAGTAGCGTACATTCCATGTACATTCACGAGAAATCGTATGCAGTCGCGGGAAGTCGAGCGTGCAATCTTGTTCAATCTTGTCACAAGATTCTACGTAGAAAGCCACACAAATGAACCTAAGTGCGCGCGCGCGCACTATTCCCGTAACTTCTATTTTCAATTTTGTGTTCTTTATTTTTACATTATTTGTTGTAATTTTGATGTGGCAGGAGCTAAAATTTATTATTGGGAGTATATGCAAATGTGTATGGCTCTATCAAGGGAGGGCGAGAATTTAAAAGAGTATGGTTAATTTCCCGAACGCATTTAAGCACAATGCACCGCGCCTCGGTTAATGGAATAATTTTCGCTGTTTTGATTGGTCTAGACCGAGCGCAGGTACGTTTTGCCATACTTGACTGAAACGCGGTGCAATTTGCCATTCAACGTTAGATCAAATCGGCAGAATTACCCACGTGTTCGCGGTACACTGGATCGCTTTCAACCGTCTGGTAGGTCAGTGGTTAGATATCAAAGTATATGTAAACTAGTAGCTCCACTCCCCCAAATATTTTGTGCCAGCCGCCGAAAATCCGCAGATTGTTGGCAGCATGTAGAGCGTTTTAGTTTAATCAGTCGTTCGTGTGTAGGCAGAGTGTTCAGAACAGAGTCGGATTTGTGGAAATCCTTAATTTTATTTCTATTTTAATATTTTATTCGGACTTCGGTGGAAATATATACGAAGCAATGAAAAATACAAAGGCAAATAGGAGAAATCTATAGTCGGATTAGTGAATAGATATGTTAATAAAATTAGGTGAAGGTCGAGACCGGAAAAATCGTCTAGGTGTCAGATTTTTTTTATAAGTACATATTATATAACGATAACGGAATGCTTTGTAAATATTAAATATCTTTTGGCACTGTGAAACTAACCCAAAGTTGATACGACGACAAACTCAATAGCTAAAATAAGTTGAGAATAAGTGAAACTAACCGAAAGTTAATTGAACACTAACCCAAACTAACCAAATCTATTAAAATTGATTATAACGTATCGGAACTGCTTCAAATGGCTAAAATAAGTTGAGAATAAGTGAAGCTAACCGAAAGTTGATTGGACTACTAACCCAAACTAACCAAATCTATTAAAATTGAATATAACGTAACGGAACCGGTTCAAATGATTAAAATAAGTTGAGACTATGCGAAACTAGCCGAGAGTTCAATCGACGACTAACCCAAACTAACCAAATGTAATAAAATCATTATAACGTATCGGAACCGCTTTATATGACTAGCATAAGTTGAGAATAACTGACACCAACCGACAGTTGAATCGACGACTAACCCAAACTATCCAAATCTATTAAAATTGATTATAATGTATCGAAATCGATTCAGATGACTAAAATAAGTTGAAACTAAGTGAAACTAACCGAACGTTGATTGGACGACTAACCCAATCTAACCAAATCTATTAAAATTGATTATAACGTCTCGGAACCGGTTCAAATAACTAAAATAAGTTGAGACTAAGTGAAACTAGCCGAAAGTTGTTTGGACGACTAACCCAAACTAATCCAAAGTTAATTCGACGACTAACCCAAACTAACTAAATTTATTAAAATTGATTATAAGGTATCGGAACCGGTTCAAATAACTAAAATAAGTTGAGACTAAATGAAACTAGACGAAAGTTGTTTGGATGACTAACCCAAATTAACCAAATCCATTGAAATTGATTATAACGTATCAGAACCGATTCAAATGATTAAAATAAGTTGAGACAAAGTGAAACTAATCAAAAGTTGAATCGACGATTAACCCAAACTAACCAAATCTATTGAAATTGATTATAACGTATCGGAACCGCTTTAAATGACTAAAATAAGTTGAGAATAAGTGAAAGTAAGCGAAAGTTGAATCGACGACTAACCCAAACTAACCACATCTATTAGAATCGATAATGACGTCGGTATTGTAACCGTTTCAAATGGCTAAAATAAGTTGAGAATAAGTGAAACTAACCGAAAGTTAATTGAACACTAACCCAAACTAACCAAATCTATTAAAATTGATTATAACGTATCGGAACTGCTTCAAATGGCTAAAATAAGTTGAGAATAAGTGAAGTTAACCGAAAGTTGATTGGACTACTAACCCAAACTAACCAAATCTATTAAAATTGAATATAACGTAACGGAACCGGTTCAAATGATTAAAATAAGTTGAGACTATGTGAAACTAGCCGAAAGTTCAATCGACGACTAACCCAAACTAACCAAATGTAATAAAATCATTATAACGTATCGGAACCGGTTCAAATATCTAAAATAAGTTAAGGCTAAGAGAAACTAACCCAAAGTTGATTTGGTGACTAACCCAACTAATAGCATCTATTAAAATTGATTATAACGTCTTAGAACCGGTTCAAATATTTGAAATATGTTGAGACTAAGTGAAACTAACCGAAAGTTGAATCGACGATTAACCCGAACTAACCAACCTAATCCGGTTAGTCGTTCAATCAACTTTTGGTTAGTTTCACTTAGTTTCAACTTATTTTAGTCATTAGAACCGGTTCAGATACTTTATAATCAATTTTAGTAGATTTGGTTACTTTGGTCTAGTCGTCGATTCAACTTTCAGATAGTTTCACTTTTTCTCAACTTATTTCAATCATTTAAAGCGGTTCTAATATGTTATAATCAATATTAATAGATTTGGTTAGTTTGGGTTAGTCGTCGATCCAACTTTCGGTTAGTTTCACTTATTCTCAAATTATTTGAGTCATTTAACGCGTTTCCGATACATTATAATCAATTTTAATAGATTTGGTTAGTTTAGGTTAGTCCTCGATTTAACTTTTGGTTTGTTTCACTTAGTCTTAACTATTTCAATCAGTTGAACCGATTCCGATGCGTTATAATCAACTTTAATAGAGTTGGTTAGTTTGGGTTAGTTGTCGATTCAACTTTCGTTTAGTTTCACTTATTCCCAACTTATTTTAGATATTTAATGCGGTTCCGATACGTTATAAATAATTTTAATAGATTTGGTTAGCTTGGATTAGTCCTCCAATCTATTTTGGGATAGTTTCAATTAGTATCAACTTATTTTAGTCATTTGAACCCGTTACGATACGTTATAATCAATTTTATTAGATTTTGTTAGTTTTGGTTAATTGTCGAATCAAGTTTCCGTTAGTTTCACTTAGTTTTA